>VZRR01002860.1:391166-402156 GCA_013398015.1 Oreocharis arfaki | reverse complement strand
CAGTGCCGGTGGCAGCGCCAGTGACAGTGCCCGTGACAGCGCCAGTGACAGTGCCGGTGGCAGCGCCGTTGTCCCGCATCCAGCCCCGCCGCCCGGAGCCGCCGCAGAGTAAGTCAGTCAGTGCTCCGTGCCGCCCGCCCGGAGCTCGGGTCTTTCCCCTTCCCCGGCCGGCCGGCGTCTCCCGCTTCTCCCGAGCCGCTGCCCCGCTCCCGGCTCACTTGCCCGGGAGCTCGGGGGCTCTCTGGTGGGTCCGAGAGTGGGGTACGAGTGGCAGATGCTGTAGGGTGGGTTGCCGGACACGGGGACAGGTTTCAGCCCCACCTTGTATTTATCCGAATGGGAAATAAATCGGACCGCTGGCAGGACAGCAGCTCCGGGCATATCCCAGGGCTAGGTACCACAAGGATATGTGCCTGGGAATTCCATTGTGACATCTGGGTCTGATTTCTGCTGCTTTTCCCCAGAATTTCAGGGCACGGGCTCAAGCAGTGACTACTGTAAACCGTTCCCCCCTTCCTACCCCTCCGCCTTCCAACACCTTTCCCAAAATCCACATGTAGGTCTTGGGCACCAAAGCACCCTGAACCCAGATCTGGCACTGGGTTCCAGATCCAGCGTGGCACTTCTGCCCTCCCTTCTTTGTCTCTATTCAAAGGAAATGGTTTACCCCAAACCACAGGAAAGTAATTGGATTATGATTCACTCAGCTTGGCTGCGCTGAAAAAAACACCATTTCATAGCTTGGACCCTGGATGGCCCCAGGCAGCCCCTGTGACTTGCACTCTGCCAGGGTCACTGTGCCGAGCTAGCGCATTTCTGCACTGCCATGCTTACCCTTTTGTGACTGCTTTTTCCTAGTCAGAGAAGTCTCTCAGCCCCTAGAACTTGCTTTTTCCCAGAGCACTGAAAAGCCTGCAGAAATTCCCCTCTATTCTTGTGCAGCAGCCCCATATCCACTGCATTAGCTCCTCAGTACAAATTGAAAAGTTCAACCCTGGGGTTAGGATCCTTGGTGTGTTTAAAGAAGGATTTCTTTTTGAGGCTGCTGCAAAATAAGGAAGAGACTTTCTGTGACTGAAGCATATGGCTGATCTAGAAGCCATGGTCCCTTGCCATCACATCCGAGTTCAGAGCAGAAAACCTGAAGAAAAACTCATTCTCCGAAGTATCAGCTGCCTGCCCCCACCAGGGGACTTTGAGGCTTTCCAGTTCTGATAGAGCAAATCACAAGGGAGCAGAGAGCTCAGGTTTGGGTTTGCTTCATTCACCCTCTCTATAAAAAGATGCCTGGAAAGCCAAAGAATTTGGAAGTGCTGAGAGAAGCTCCCAGAGAAATTGTTTATCTACTCAGTCGCTGTTAGCTCTAGCAATGAACTTTGCAAACTCCAGGCCTTAAAGAAGGATTTGGCTTTGGAACTGTATTATGAAAACAAAACTCTAGGCAGCAGCAGCTGGTTTTTCTTTCAGCAGCAGCAATTCAAAATTATGCTGCTCAGATTCGTAGCAAGAAGGAAAAAAAGAGGGTATTACAGTGCATTCTCTCTGCTTTTTCCCAATAACAGTGTGCATATATATCATTTTCTCTTTCTCTATTTGAAAAATTCTCACTAACAACTGCAGATGCTGGTTTACAGGACATTTTTCAGGTGTGTGTCAGTAATTTAAGGAAATCAAATTCTCATTTGGAAATGACTGATGCATTGCACAGCTCCATCTACACATGGTTTAATACTGGTTTAAAGCATCTGTCTCACGCCAGGTGAGATGCCCTGGAGTACTCTGCCTGCTCTGCCACTGCCATTCCCCTGAGCACCTTGAGTTCCCCATCATCCACAACCCTGTAGGGGTGCCTGGTGATGCTGAGGCACATGGATTGAGTCCTCTAGGGAGGTTCTGCTCCTGCATTGGCTTCTTTACTGGAGACAAGTTTTGTTTTCCCTCAGCTCCCCATTAGGAGCAGAGCTTAGCCACCATCAGGATGCTGCTGGACCCCATTGCGTGGTGGGTGTCTCACAGGGGTCTGCAGACAGGACTATGGATGTGAGCAGCACAGTAAAGTGCCAGGGTGAGGCTCTGGGTGGCCCAGCTCTTCTGTGGACTGTGATTTCCCAGGCAGAGCCAAGTGGGAGCCCCCAGCTTCATGGTGTCTCCATTCCTTAACCCAGGTAACAAAAACTGTAGGGGGAAAAGCCCTCACCTCCTAGGAGGGCTCCCAACTTGCAGAGATTGGGTCTGACATGTCTGTGGACTCTTTGCTTTGATGAATTAGCAGTTTGTTTAGGTGTCACCACATGGTCTGAGGTACACTAAACTCAGACTGTCTGCACCGCTCTACTGCTTCAGAGATGGCTTGGCCTAGTGCAGTTTTCTTCTGTGGGCAGGGATAACCGCTTTTCCACAGGGAACAGATGGGGAGAGACATGGCTGATGCAAATACAGAGAATGAACTTTGCTAGATAACTCTGGATTTCAGAGAGGCTGTGGGAGAGTGGGAGATATCCACTAAAACGGGATATAAATCCTCATGACCTAGGATGTCAGCAGGCTGGAGAGGACCAAAAATCCAAACAAATGCTTGTTAATACTGGCAGCAGCTCAGGAAAAAAAAAGTCAAGACAAAGTTCAGCAAAAAAATTCAGAATAGGGGTAGTTAATAAATCTCTTCCTCTGACTTCTCTCTGGCACACCATGAGCTGCCCCTCACCAATGAGCTCATTCTGCCTGAAAGCTATTTCCTTTGAGGAAGAAAAGGAGAAAATGGGAAGTCACTGTGCCCAGAGTCGGGGCTGGGTCCTTCTGTGTCTTGACTCTGCTCCAAGTGTTTTCCTTGCCCTTGCTGCCCATCCCAGAAAAGCTCCAGCTCGGAGGCAGGTGCTGTGATCAGCAGAGAGCTCGCTGTATGCCCCTACAGCTATGCCAGCAGTCACAGCACCAGAGTCCCAGTGCTGCAGGGCCTCTGGACAGGATGGCAGAGGGTGCTCTGTGAGCTGTGCTGCTCTTCTGATTGGAAACCAGAAGCTGAATATACTGTGTCAAAAATAATTGGAGCTAAAGGCTCCCCTGACACAAACCATATTGCCACATAACAATAATGAGGATGACGATGATAACAGTAAATTAGTAATAATATTAAGTTGGGAACAAAGTCAACTCCTGACCTCAGATCATTTCCCGAGACTTGAATTGGAGTTCTGTGCCTGGGAAATGATCTAGCGTTTCTCCTGCTAAAAAAATTAGGAGCCTGATGGAGGTTTACCAAGCTTTGATTTGTGAGAAGAGCACAGGCATACAGGAGCAGCCTGTGGCCATCCAAGTCAGAGCCAAGCTCCTGGCATGTCCTGTCTGCTGCATTGGGCAGGAACACATGCTGACAGAGGGAGGAGGTGCAGTGCTAGCACAGCATCTCCTGCCTGTGCCCCCCAGCTGTAACCACTACCACGTCCTTTTAGATGAATGTTTCTTGCACAAAGTATTGGCCTTTTTTTCTATAAGAAAGTTGCTTGAAGGTATTTCTTACAGTAAGAGCTTGGCTATCTAACAATCAAGAGAAGAGATGGATGGGGAGTGTTTGATACCCCTTGACATTAAGACTGGGGCTCCATGTCAAGGCAGAAGTGCGAGCTGGGGTTTACTGGTATTTCCTGCTGCAGATACAAACACAGGCCAACCAGCAGTGGCACATGATAGTCACTGGGCAAGAGTTCAAGCTGGCCAAGTGTGAGAGAGCATGGCAGCCATTGCATCGACAGCCTTACCTAGGTGCTTGAGGCTGGCTTTTTTTGAGCACTACCAGGACAAAGTTCTGACAGACGTTAAAAACTCAGCTTTTAACCAGCTTAATCATTCCCTTATGGACTCTAGTATGTGTAGTGTCACTTTGATGCTTTTCAAAGATACATTGCATTCATCCTGGCATTGAAGAAGAATCAAAACTGTTTGAAGTCCATCTTTGTGATCATCATTCATCAAAATGAAAGACCTTAGCCTTTTGGAAAGGGAGAGGTACTTTCTTTGGTTAGAAAACAAACAAGCCAGAAAAAGCCCAGTAAATGCTTTGTTTGAAGTAATAGGAGAGAGAGAGAGGACTCAGCTGAGTCTGAGTCTGTGCTTGAACAAACAGGAAGGAAGGGATTTGGCAGAATTCCTCTAAACAGAATGTTGTGTTGGGAAATGCAGGTTAGGAAAAGAGCCCTACAAAAATTAAGCAAGTCCAAATGACTTATAGAGCATGCCTGTTACCATGATTTTGTTTAGTTGGTTGTTTGGCTGTTTTGTGGTTGTTTTTGGGGGGGTTTTTGGGTTTTTTTGTTTGTTTGGGGGTTTTTTTTGTAGTGGAAATGTAACAAAAAGGAGCTCTTTTCCACTGCTTTCAGGATTCTAGTGAAGCATCTTCACTAGGGTAGCTGAAGTGAACTACAGAGGGTTTCCTTCCCCCTTCCCTCCTCAGGACATGTGCTGGGGAAAGATGTAGATGCACAGATTCAGCCATGGCACAGCTGCTGGCTAACCTGGGATTAGCTCAGTTGGTTTGAGTATGGTACCAATAATGCCTTGGTTGTCGGTTTCAATCCCTGTTTGGGCCATTCACTTCAGAGCTGGAATTGGTGATCCTTGTGGGTACTTTCCGGCTCAGACTATTCTGTAACTCCTGTCAGCTGAGCTCTGGTGCTCAGGCCCCCTTTGCTTGCTCATGCAAGCAGAACTCCCTCCCAAATGAGTTTTCATCTTTGTTGTGTTTAAAAAGTAGTAGCATTGCTAATCCTGAACATGGCCTGGCATCCAGAGCAGGGAGAAGGAAAGCTCTCAGCACTGCTCTCTGTACGGTTCGGCTGCTACCACTACCTTGATGCTTCGAAGCTCTCCAAGCTGCCAGGAGCCAGCAGGAGGAAACACAGTTAAAATGGAAAACCACAATCTTCCCATCGGTTTTCCCAGAAATTCGTATCACATTTTGTATCAGCATGACACATATCAGCAGTGTAAACTTCACAAGGATATTTGAAGATCACCACATTGTGGCCTTATAACTGAAGCCAAATTCTTCCTTTATCTAAAGTCTAATTTTTCTGCCATTACTCAGTACAAGTGAACCAAAACTTGATTGAGAGTTTTTCCTACAGATGTTCTTCAGTCTCCTAGAAAGTCACTTTAAAATAAAGCATTATTAGAATAAGGTTTGGAAACGATGAGTCACTTTATTTATTTGCAGTAATTGCATAATTATAATCATTGTACAAATGGTTATAGTTATGCAAATAAATATTTAGCAATGTACTGAATTATAGAGGAACATAATTCTAAATATGAATTCTGAAAAGAAGTTGTAACGATAACAAATTTCTGTTGTTAATTATTTGTAGTGTAGGAGTGTTGGTGGTAAAGCAGGACTCTGGCAGGATCATGCCTATTTAAACAAGGCTGAACTACCCTGATCCTCGTGCCTTGTTCCCACTTACCCTGAGCACAGATCAGAAAAAAAAGGCCCTGAGGAAGGTGGGAATTGATCCCAATGCCATGTAAGAGTATGAGAGTTTTGTGGTTGCTCTGAATAGGCACAAGACACTTGTCCCACCCTCATCATTCATGTTCCCCATCCATGCTCATGTCCATAGTCACATAGCATCCCACGGGAGAGCTTGACAAGCTCAAGGCCTCCAATCAGGACATCTGAATTTAAAATGGCTCTTTGATTTTCTCTAAGTTAGACCAGAGAGCTGCTTCCATTCTCTCTGTTACCTGGGATGGTGTTGCTCAGGAACTCTCCTGAGCTGTGCTCACACCAGACCTGCAGCGTTCTCCATGACACCCACACATATGCCTTGCCACACATTTTCCATGATACTTTTCTTCCTAACTGTTACAATCTGATCCTTTTTTTTTTTTTTTCCCTGAAATTTACAGGCTAGAAGGAAAATGTTGAAAATGTTACCTTTTCTCCAAAGTGGTCCTTTTGGAATACGCAGTGGATCAGAGGGCTGCATTGATGCAAACAGGCCATTTGAAAACACTTCAGCGTCAGTAGCTGAGCAAGTCCCTGCCTGTCCTGAACCTTCCACAGACGAGATCTGGTCCAGGGACCAGGAGAAGATGAGCGAAAGACCAGCCTGCAGAGCTTCACGTGCCTCTTCCATCACGAGCAATGAGAGTTGCATCTCTGCTGGGGATGTCCCTGAGAAGGGGAACAAAGGAATAAAGGGAATGCTTAAAAATGCATTTAAAATAGTTAAAAAGACCAAGCCACCCAGTGGTAAGTGCTCCTCCATCCTCCTTGCACTGCTTCCATGGGCCATAGTCATCTCTAGAGGGACTGGATGAGGTGGAGAATTGTCCCCTAGGGAAAACAAGGGTACCAGTAGATTGAAGTGGCTTTTCCAAGAAGCCTGGGGAAAGTTGGGCTGAGGGAGATATGACCTCAAGTCCTAGTCTTTTGGTACCAAGGGCACAGTCCTTGAGGAACTGTCAGTTTGCTGGTTTTCTGTCCAAAACAGAACTTATTTCTGCCTCTCGTGGGCACAGAGACAAGTGTGGGTAGGTGAGAAACCAAGGTGTAACTCTCAGCTCTATTCCTCCGTCTCCTCCTACAAAGTCTCATTGTTTTAGTACAAATTATTTCAACTCCTGACAAGCCCTTACCTGTCTAATTGGCATCTTTTTCTCCATATGTCAAATGTTTTCCCTAACTGGTGGTTTTCCTTCTTGGCCTTGAATTTGCTGCTAAAACAGGCCTTTTGTACTTTCGTACATTGCCCCATCCCCAATGTATTGGGGTTTTTTTTAAGCAACCAGATATTTTAAAGCAAGCAGAATTGCAGAAAATATTCCAGATGAGATACCACCAATGTGTGGTACAATATATTCCCATTTTCCTGTCTCAGCTGGATATTCCTCACTGAGTGCATCCTAGGGTCATAACTGATGTGTTCACCATCACCTCCCAGTACGGATTTACTAATTCTCCAGGCATCTCTCTTCCTCCTCCATATCAAGCTGATCCACATCCAGCTTGCAGCAGAAAATCCTATTTGTTGCTAAGTAACTTTTGTTCTATTGAATTCGCATCTTGTGTTTTGTGCCATTAAATTTCAGCCCATTTACTATTCAAGTTATCTCATTGTTCCTGTAAAATACACCGAGCCCTCAGTTTTGATAATGTCTCTGAACTTTGTGCAATCAGCAGATGCCAATAGGGCACTCCCAACTTCTGTGCCACAATCTCTAAGAACAATATGAAGTGGGATGAGTTTCATGAATAATGTTAGCTTTCTCCACCCTGGGTTGTCCATGCGAACATTACACACCTAACAAATCTTATTTTGGGATATAACTTCTCCATTTTAACTAATAATTTCCCACGTTGCACTGTCTCATGTAACTGGCTGTAAGAACCAGAACTATCAGATAAGGTAGTTCAATTGTATTTGTCTTGCCTGCTAAATGTGCCCTCCCAAACAATTTCACAGGTCAGGTTGTGCCAAATCTATTTCTGGAAAACCCATGTGGTATTTCCTTTAGCACATCTTATTTAGTTACATCTTTCCATCTACATTATTTCTAAAGCCATGCTTCTGACTTGAGATCATATTAATGGGAAGGGGTATGAGCACTAACTAACTAGCTATCTCCACAAGGCTAAATTTTGGAAAAAAATTATGAGTGGCTCATGAATAGCTGTGCATATGCAACACACTGGTGATGGGTGTTCGAATTTCCATTGCCCCAGTTAAAGGCAAGCTAGAAATAATCTGATCTTTAAATAAACAGATTTTCTGTATGGTGAAGGAGCCCAAGAGCTAGCATTTTGGAAATATAAGCATTTTTTAAAAATATTCCAGAGCCATCATTTTGTATAAAATGGAAATCTGAATCTTCACTCTTGGTTAAAGGCTGTTCTTTTTTCACCAGTGAAACAAGTCATGGATCTCCTTGGAGAGCAGAAGCTTTGTGATGCCACTCAACATCTGATTGTCCTGGAGAAGAGCCTGTCTAGCAAAAGTGAGGAGGGACTGAACACCAGCCTGAAAGACATTGAGTCTGTCTATGAAGTTCTGAAGCACAAAGTCTTCAGCATCTTGAAAGATTCTATGCTGCTTGCAAAAACAAACCCAGACCTGCTGCAGCAGGCAGTGGAGGTTCTGAAAGAGCAGGAGAAAGAAGATCAGAATTACATGTCAGAGAATCCACATGACCAAAATACGCAATTTAGACCTAGAAGATGGAAAGAGCTTTGGATGGCCACAGTAAAGGAGTCGGTAGAAGCTCGAATGAAAGACACAAGCCATACTCTTAGAACTGAGAACCTCTCTGCAGTTGGTCAGAACCTCCTGCACATGGGAAAGACAATGAAAGAAGATTTGACAGTGGTTGCCAAGTATATTAAACAGCTTTATCCTCCTGAGTTTAATGTGTTCAGCATATATGCAGAACTCTACCACAATTATTTTGCCTGCCAGGCGAAGAAAAGTGCTGAGTCTCATCTGGAAGACAAGGATATTTACCTTCTTCTCTCATGGGTACACAACTTTTATCCAAAGTAAGTGAAGCTTTTATACATGTTTACCCCTGGCAATCAACACAGGCTCATTGGCTGCAAACCCAGAAATTTGCTTGATTTTTTAATTGGTATCACTGTGATGCAGTCCAGCACCTGGCTACGTTCTGGTCTTACTGATGATGTTCTCATTTACACTCCTGGCTGGGACACACTCAAGGCTGCTAGTCTGTAAATGAAGGGCTGTTCCCACCATTCTGGCTTCTGGGCAACAGACACACAGATGTTTAGGGCTTCATTTGTGGGGTAAATTGGTCAGGTTCATTGCCTTGATATCTATTCCAGTTGCAGACCTGGGCTCACTCTTGAAAAATTTGGAAATTTCAGCCCTTTGTGCCAGAGGGTAGACAATAAATAGAACAACTTGAGAGGCAATTACCCTGGGCATGGAGGATGTGGCTTAGGTATTACCCACAGTCTATGTTTTCCTCAACTTTAGGAGAGCCAGGGGTGTGCCCCTGGGGGAAGACACCGTCAGCCAAGGGTCCCCACAGACCCTGTACGGTATAGAACTGAAAATATTGCTTGTTGTGGCTAAAAGTACTGGGTGGATAATTGAGGGGTCTCACTTCTTAGGTGGAAACCAGTAAAGACACCAGCAATGTCTTTTCTATTCTCTTCTATTTCTATTCAACCTTCACCTTCGCTTTTTCCTTATCGTGTTTCACTGATGAGTACAATGATTTGGTGTTGATCCTGGAAGTTTTCCACAGCCAGTGTTATGCTCTAGGTCAGGGTATTCAGGCCTGAACCAGCCTGTGTTTGGAAATCAGCAGTTGTGAGGAGCAGGGCTCGGCCAGAGCAGCTCAGCCTGGCACTGGGGTCAGTGTTAGCCAGGGTAGCAGCTGCCTTGAGAGTGTTCCCAGAGGCCACATCCAGCTGTCTGCTGAGGGACCACTTCCCAGCCATCAAACACCAGCTTTTCATCTGCTCACCTCTCTGTATTGATGGAGAGAGGTCATGTCCGGGAGCTAGACCCCTCTCCTTGCTTCAGGTCTCCCATCCCCACCAGAGCACAGTGGCTGGTACTCAGGAGTTTGACAGACCAAGACTGCATTCCCAGGGCTGCTTGTGGTCCCACCCTCACAGGTTTCACCCCTGGCACATATTCATTCAGCTTCTCCAAGTCCTGCCTGGACTACGGACAGTGTACATTTCCATCTGTTTTTTCACTGATATCCTCAAAAAGTGTTAGTGATTTGCATCAACAACTGTCTTGAATTACACTGCCCTTGGAAAATACAATTGTTTGGCTTTTTTCATTCCAGAGAAATGAGAAAAGATCATGCTTTAGCCATGGAGTTGGATAAAGTTAAGCTTGGAAGTCTTTTGCCATCAAGTCTGAGCAAAGAGCTTGAAAAGAAATACCTTGACAGTGAAGAGGTAAGAAAAGTTCAGTCACTTCTCTTCTTCCCTTCACTGCTCCCATATGACTCCTTGGAGAAGCTGTGACTTGTCCCGCACACACACTTCTTCACCAGTGAGCCACACACCCTACACACCCTTCCAGGGAGATGCAAAAGCTTTTGTTTGTTTTTGGGGAACAGGTCACCTTTCTGCTAGATGGGACTTGCAGAGCAAACTTCTGCTTAGCCCTGGGAGCCATGAGAAAAGAACTGCTCTGTTCTTGTAAACCATGTGATAGGAACAGAGGGGAAAACCCAAAACCAGATCATTATGGGAAATTTTCCAGTTGTCTGATAAATCTCCAGAGGGATTTATGATCCCTCTCACAGGAATCTCTGGAGGATCTTGGATTGCTCTTGGTCTCTGCAGAGGTGCCAGACCTTGGGTGAATGCAAAGCATGGAGATCTGGGCTTGAAAAATCTGTTTCTTTGATGGAGAATTGTCTGGTCTGCAGAAAATAAAAGTTGCTCTGGTTTTTGTTTCCCTTAATGGAAACAAGCAATTTTTGCAGTACTGTCATAGCATAGTGCTTTTGGCATTTGGGACTGGAATTCCTGGAAAATGAGAAGATAAGTTCCGAGTTTAGATGTAGTCTGTGATGGTTTGCATATGGGAGAGGTGGTATGAGGTCTGCAAAGTGCGTGAGTGGGGCACTGGGGGATCAGCAATATGTGCCAGACACTGCACAGACCATTTCCAAAGCCTCACTACAGAACAGAGGGATCAGAGCAGAGAAAACCTGAGAGCGTTTTATTTCCCACACCAGCACTTGCGTGGCATCAGAAGTGCTCAAGAAAAAGGATTGCAAAACCAGGTAGCTCTGAGTATGACACACACACACATTGTGTGCTTGGGGGAATTTGGGCTCTGGCACATGTAGCTGCTGCAACCTTCCTACTCACTGCTCCCTTCCCTGCCCTCCTTATCCCCCTGATGCGGTGGTGTGATGGTGATGCGGGGTGCTGTGGGGTGGCTGGAATCGCCGCTTTAACCCAAAAGCATCCCCTGCAAGGGATGCCCTGGGGGTGCAGCTC
>VZRR01002860.1:312106-390941 GCA_013398015.1 Oreocharis arfaki | reverse complement strand
TTTCTGGCATCTCGGCTTCTACCGTTGCCAGCTCACCCACCCCAACATGATGGGATCTTCATTCCCACCTTGAAATACTCAACTCACTATTGCATAGGTGGATATCTTGAGAGGGTTGTCCTTGTTGCTGTGAAGTCATGGGTCAAGCATCTCCTAACCAGGAGCCTTCATTTCCCAGCCAGGGCTCAGGAAAAAGTCTGCTGAGCCGGGCAAAAGGTGGAGGGCGAGTAAAACCTACCTAAGGCAGGAGCTGTTGCACCCATATTGTGCTAAATGCTGTTGTTCTTTCTTCCCTAAAGGTTACTGTCAAAACTTCACTGAGCAGATGTTTAGATAAAGAAATCCAAAGATGGAAAGAAGACAAGGAACCAGAGAAGCTAAATGGGCATTTTCAGAGTGAACTACTGGGAATATTTGTTATCCAGGTAATACAGAGCTATATTAAAAAAACCACAATTGCATCCTTTACCTATTTAGGATTTGAGACCAAGTATGGTCAATGCAGAAAAGGAAAAGGCCGAGCCACTTGTGTAGAGTGGTAGCAGAGGTGGGTGGTACAGGGGAACCCAAAACTGTGGTCTGTCTTGGGCCTGGTATACCATGTGATGGAGGCAAATGCCTCTATAAGCAAAACAAGAGGATAAACTGCTTTAATTCTTCCTGTGCAGTCTCTTCTGCATCCCCAGCAGCAGAAAGACAAGGAGACAGGCTCAGTTGATTGAGAAATGGGGAGTCTGTTTCTTCTTCCCAGGAAAAGTGCCACAGGCAGAGCTGCCCCTTTCCATGCTTAGCTCTCTCCCTCCTCTGGCTGCAGAGGATTAGTTGAGTTTATTTTTAAAAAATAAACCTCTCATACATTGAGGTTGTTGTGATTAAGGTGTTTATTTAAATACAATCTAATGACATCAGAAAAGAAAGAAAATAAAGAAACCAAGTGTCAAATTGCCTACTTTCTCAGCTGTTTTCTAGATTTTCTTCATGGTTCTTTTGAACTTCTCAGATAAGTATAGCTGCTCTGTATGGTCCCTGGCTCAGCTGCAGGGCAGGATGAGGGAGAGCTGGATGCTGTTACCTCAGTAAAGGATCTGCAGCCTCTTTACCCAGCAAACCTGGCCTTTTTGCAGCAGGAGACATTTCAAATTGATCTCGCTTGTTTGTTAGAGTATCTACAGCGGCCAGAAGCGAGCTGAGGACATCAGCAAGGCCATGGGTGAGGAGCTGTCCCGTCGGCTGCTGAAGGAGCTGCCGGCCTTCCTGAGGAGGTGAGGTGGTGAGGGGCTGCGGGCAGTGGGGCTGGCACAGCGCCTGGGCAACCACTCACCCACCTCTCCTCTTCCCATCTCCCCTCCAGCTACAGGGATGCCTTTGAAGACTTCAAGGAGAAAAGCAAGAAGCACAGATACTATAAACCTATACTGATTGCAAATATTAACAACTGCTGGAATTTTAGGTAAGGGTCCAAAAGAAAAGGTTGTGCTCCTTCCTCTGCAGGCAATGTATAATAGTGCGATAGAGGGGAGGTATTCCAGAGTGGGCAGAGGTAGGTCCATCTGCCTGCAAAAGGTTTGGAGGCCTCTGAATTTCTCTCTCTCACCTCTGAGGATAGACTATTCTGACCTGGCTGATTTTTCCTTGCAGAGAATACACGGAGAAATACATGGCAGAAAAGGACGACGGTAAAGCCGATATCCTCAGCACTCTGGCTGATATTGAAAACAGCGGCTTTGATGTGCTGCTTCAACAGCTCTTTGCCCAGCTGAAGGTACCATATCTGTGCCCCATAGCCTCCTGCCCCATGGCTCAGCTGGTGCCAGGGCAGGGCATGTTCTCCTGCAGTGCTATCTGTTGCTCAAATCTCTGATTCAAATCAGCCAAGTTCAAAAGGGGCCAGGGCACAGGATTGGTCCTAACCCACACTGCTGCCAGAAAACTCCCCCTAAGCTCTCCTTGAGCTGGTCCTCAAGCCTGCAGGCAAAATAGGTGCAGTGACATAGGCATGACTCTGCAGGTGAACATAAAACCTGCTGATGGCATCTGAGACAAGAGCTGCAGCAGAGAGAGTCTCAACCTGCAGCTGTTTACTCTCCACGCTGTAGGAAGCCACCACTAATGGCGTAAACTGCAATTACGCAGCTTTTGGCTTCTCCATAAAGGTGACCTGAAGGGCATTTTTGTACTTTCGGCTTCCTTTTCTTTTCTTTTTTTTTTTTTTGTTTATATATATAACATAATCTTTTTAAGTTGAGCAATTTTGGTGGAGGAGAAGGAAGCGTAGGAGTGAGGAATGTACGGCCACAATCTCTCCTGCTTTCTCTGTAGAGCCTTTTGGAAGGCGTGAGAGAGCAGGGGTAGTTCTTTTTCATTTTCATATTTATTTGCTGTGGCTGAGAACTTGTGATTGAAAACATCTCATAAGGATTCATTTTTTTTCCCCTGATGGTTCCATAGTTCTCCAATCAGACGAGAGGGTGAGGAAAAAAAAGAAAGCAGAAATAATAAAAGCACCTCCAATATGAACCTTTCAAGCCCTTGGTCTTCTCCACCATGAGGAACCATGAAGGGCCACAGCCCCTTGTTCCCCTGTCCCTGTAAGGCATCACCACACATCCCTGCACAGGACTACATGCCATGCTCTCGCTACATAGGATACTCTACACGTAGAAATGACAAATATACATGTGCTTAGAACTTGTTTGAAGTAGCTTAGCAGATTTTCCTTTTTTCAGCCAATGTACAAGAAGTTTACAGAGAATAAGTGGGACGCCAGCAGTGAAATTATGAATGAGATCATTAAAACCACCAGCAAACATATTTCAGACTTCCAGACCTTGAAGGACCCGTTTTACCATGTAAGTCTGAGAGAAATATTGGAGGGATTCTGGGATGCTGAGGCTGCATTTTCAGCTCTGATCCTTGGTGGCTTGAGTTGCCTTGACCTCTGTTGAGCTAGTGAGCTGGCCTGGTATCATGAAGCCTCTCAGACAGGGTTTCCATCAACATGCAGTTTACCCAGATTCGGCACATAAATCTCACCCTTATCTGACAGAAGCAGACTCCTGCAGCTCTGCTGCACTGTTTGCAGAGCAAACCACCCCTGACATAGAGAAAGTGCTTTAGAGACCACTCAACACGTGGTTTTATTTACAGATTTGGTTTAGCAATCTTGAAACAGACACAGTTGCATGGCTCAGTTTCATTGCTCCTGTTATTGCCCTAGGGACTGGAGGAGGTGCATGCAACTGGGACAAATCCCATTGAACTGAGCCAGAACCAGTTCCTCACTGGTGCTGGAATATATATGAAATATCATCATATAAGACAGTATTTGATTTCCTGCCTTTTGTCTTTTTAGTAGCTGAGACAAATGATGATGTTTTGTGTGTTAGAGAGAACAGGAAGAGCAGCATGAATTCTTGTTTCTCTGGCATACTGTTACTCCTCTAGCACATGGAAATCTTTTTTGCACTTTAAACTCTTCCCAGAAGGAAGTGACATTTGGAAATTCCCATACTTATTCGAGCACAAAGAAATTCTCAGCATCCAGGATGTAGAGTAACCAGTCTTGGGAAGTTGGCAACCAGGGCTGTTCCTGCTGTGTAATCAGCAGCACACATTGGTGGGGCATGTCTCATAGCACCCAGGATGGTTTTGTCCCCCATCCACACATATGGTTTGTTGTGTCCCCAAGCAAAAGAGAGATGGATGATGATTCCTTCCTCTCCTTCCCAACAGGCCATTGTTGAGAAGATCCACACCCGTTTGGTTAAAGAGTACATTGTGAGGCTGCTGAAGAGGAAGGTCAGCCTGAAGACTCCAGCACAGCAGCAAACTCTGGCCCAACACATCTCCAAGAATGCTGCTGACCTGGAAGCCTTCTGCACCAGCAGTGTACGTGAGTGCTTGCCACAAACACGTCAGCAAAGGGCACAGACACACTGCAAAACAGGAAAATTATTTTGGGAACTCCTGTTAGCCTTTTCAACTCAGCTTAATTTCCTGTAAGGCAGTACCTTAGGCAGAAAGGTACTGCACTACAGTACAGCAGTACTGTACAGACACTCTAAGTGTCTGTAGGCAGAAAGGCTCTCCAGTCAGCAGCCTGCCCTTCCCTGCTTGGAGAGACATGATTTCATCCTCCTTCGTCCCACGGGCAGTTTCCTTTTGAAGGTTTATATTAATAGGGTCAGAAGACTTAGATAATCTTTTCCAGTTTCAGTACAGCTTCCATGGAGTCTGGGTTTCCTCTCACCCTTGATTTCCCTCACACTGCAGCTTTTAGGTCAGCCAGGGTCTAAAGCAGGCAGTGTGGGGTCTGTGGTATGCAAGGAATTCCTCCATGAGAGCCACAGCTGGAAAACCCCTCTCTGTCCTTTGAGATCATCTCCCTCCTCCCATGCTTCTAATTTTGCCTGCAAAAAAAGCTAAGCCAAAACCTGTCCTCCACCACCCCATGCATGTTTGACTGCAGAAGGAATAAGCCTGAGTTTTACACAGTGTGGGTGGGAAGGTCAGGCAGCTGCACCTTGGGAATTCCAATGGCAAGGAAAAAGCTGCAGTTGGGGCTTCTACCCAATTCTGGCAATACCTGGAGATGCTAAAGGCAGGGTTGTGTTTGGAGCTGAGGCGGAGTAGCACATGGCTGTGACTTACCTGGCCCATCAGACCTTGTACACACACCAGGCAGTGCAGAAACCCAAGGAAAGGGAAATGAGCAGAGAGAATCTGCTGAGGTGGATGTGGAAGTCTCAGTCTTGTGGCATACCATATACCACTTGTGTAAAAGGATTAAAAACCATCTAAAAGCTAATCCAATTTTTCCAAGGCTGCCTCAGGCAGAAACATCATTGAAAACAATGAGGTACCTAAAATCACTGATGTGTCCTTTCCCATTGCCAGGAAACAGCCTCAGGAGCCAGCTCCTGGGGTGGGGGGAGGTTTGCACCCCCATGATGTCGTGCTAACCACTTTCTCTTCTCACAGGGATCTCAAGCCACGTGGCTGAATTCAGCACTCCCCAAACTGGCTGAAATAATCCGACTTCAGGATTTAGGTGCTATTAAAATTGAAGTTGCAACACTCGCCACTTCATACCCAGATATCCGGTAAGAGATGCTGAAACAGATTTGGTGATACTCACATGGAATTTTAATTGAGCCAGGAAGCAGTCAAATATGAATATAGGTGAGGTTCATATAGCCTGATCCTATAAACCTGGGTGAGGTCTGCCTGCCAGGCTGTGGCAATCCCAGTGCTATCAGGAAGCCAAGGAAGATATGAATAAAAGCCTGTTGATGTATTCCAAATTCTGGCCTGATTTTCTCCTTTACCTTGGAGATTCCCTTCCCTACCCCAAACATCCCAGGACAGTGCAGGGTCTTGTGTAGGGCTGCCAGATGCTGAGCTGGCACCCACAGGGGACATCAGCTTGCACCACAGGGTGGGAGCCACATCCTGGTGCAGTGGCCCTGACTTGTGGATGTGTGTGGGAGGAAATAACCTGCCTGTTTCTGTTCCACAGCAAAAGGCACCTGGAAGCCTTCCTGCACATCAAAGCCAATTTGTCACGCAGTGAACTCAAAAGCATCCTGGGCTACTTGGCCGACAGCACAGCATCCACACAGCCCAGGGCCCCGCTCTTCTCCCACATAAACGTGTCCTAGACCAAGGCATCCCTTGGCACCACCCTGTGCTGGACTGTGGGGTGAGCTGGGGGTGGAGACCGTCCCCTGGAGCGATGCACGGCACACACTGCCACCTTTTCCTATGGAAGGTGCTTTGTCCCAGTCTGGTGCTCAGCATCTCTGCAGGAATCATCATCCTCTGTGTGGGGCTGGGTGCAAGGTGCACCCATGGGAGGTGCAGTGCCCGCAAGGACTGGGGCTGCTCCTTGCACCAGTCATGGATTCCCCCCAGGTCTCCTTGGTGCCACCACCACTCTGCCTGGACACTGCCCTGGTGCTCTGAACTCCATCTGCCTCTCGGGGTGCTACAAAGGCCACATCACTGACTCCCCAGCCAGCCCAGACCAAGCAGGCACCGCCTCTGTAGCTTTTTGTCTTCTACAAAGGGAAATGAAGGGAAACAAAAACTGAAACCAAAATTCAGAGATGTTGGAAAAGTCCCTGTGAGCATGTTTGCAATCTGTCTGCCTTCCTCAGAGCTGGGCAGGGCAGCTGTGTTAGGCTGGTGGGAGAGGCACAAGGTTTCTGACGAGGAGGAGCTGCAGCTCAGCCATGGCGGGGCTCCTGCCCGTGCCCTTGGAGCAGCTGCAGGCTCTGACCCAGGGCAGAGGCACTGCCCAGGGCCTCGGAGTTTCCAATGGAGAACTGGTCCTGGAGAGAGTGTGCTTCCTTCACCTCTGTGAGGTGGGAGCACCTGGGCCCTGGCAGCCAGCCCCTCTGCAGTGACCCCAACCAGAGCATCTGCACGGAGGGACCCCTGCTAACAGAGGCTGGGAGCAAGCTGCTTATTACAATGGATTGTGTGGGCTAAGCCAGCATCTAGTAAAGCACTTTGGGTATTACTGAAATCCTCCTTATGAAGGAGAGGACTTTTCCAGACCCCATTAACAACACAGGCTTTGAATGGGGTGTGGAACTGGTCTCAAATGTCATCAATATGTGCTGAGCCCCCTGTGTGTGTCACTGTTCTCTTGCTTGCTCTTTCCCCTCTTGCTGTGAGGTAGATACGATGTGAAAACACAAATGGGTCTCTTGTGAAACTGTGTTTTGTTTCTTACAGCCCAGTTTTTTTGGGAACCTAGTCACTTGCCAAAACAACACTGTGTATATTTGGAGACATTTCCCTTCTGTTTTCCTCTGTTTCAACTTTTGTATCGGTCTGTGGAAAGTCAGTCAGGAAGACACCTGATGACTGTGCAAACTATATAATGTATTTATATGTGTATGCAGTATACCACCGGTGTATTTTTGCATCCAATTTTATTTTTTCTCAGTTAGAGATACTAATTTGCAATGTTTATAATAAACAGTATTCAAATATGCTAGAAAAGTGACTCATTTATTCCATCTCTGGCTGTTGTTTACTGTGTTGCCACATCTGTCCTCCTTCAAAGGGCCAATCCTTCCACTTCTCCCAGCCTGCTCTGGTGAATATCACCCACTGGTTCCAAGTAGGGAGTCCTGCTGGACTACAGGCAGGCTGGAAAAGCATTGCTGCTGCCCCTTAAGACATTCACTGAGCTCAGTGAGCTGCTCACTAGCAGTGGCCAGTGGCACACGCTCAGAGGAGTCCTCTGCCAACAAGGTCCTGTGGCAAAACTGTGCCCTGAGCGAAAAACAGTGCTTTGGTTTTAGTCTGCTGCCTGGGCACAGGCAGCACAAATCACCCTCTCCTTCCATAAGCACACTCACACAAAACTCATATAGACACATGGGTTAAAAAACTATTATTTAAACATTTGTCTCAGCTACAGTTTAAAGCCAAATGCCAAAATGACTTCTAACTGTGCTGAGTGCTCGTGACAGCTGTCACCTATTGGGTAACATTTTCTTTCCCAATTAGTGAAAGGTCATTTTATTGCTATAAAAATACGTATTTTGATTTAGAGATCTGTTAAAGGCCTACGGAAATGCATCATACAAGTGATTGCACTGATATTTGAAAAAAACCCAAAAAGATTCCAGCTAAGTAAGTGCCCAAAGGAAAACAGTGTATCTATTTATATATCATAATTAGCATGGGTAGGAGAAAATGGTTTTCATACACATTTTATAAGCCATATGGAAGTGCATTGTGCAATTCTCTTCATCCTGCTATAAAACCCCAGCTTTCATCTCTAATGAGCCCAGGAAACTAATTTATTTATCTTCCTGTATGACTCGACATTTACAATGGCATTTATTTATAGATGGCATATTACACATAGCCAGGTAGTTTCAGGAGGTTGCATAAATGTCTTCTGGTAACAGTGTTAGTTCAATATGATAAATAGCACTTCTAAAAACTAAGTAAATAAAATTTTCTGAGGTCAGTGTGGCTCGATTTTCTTTATCATGCAACCTCTGCTGATGCTGATGCCTGCCCCTCCTTGGAGGCAGAACAGATAGCAAAGATTAAAAAAATAAGAGTAATTTTACGTAACAGTTAAGAAAGCTGGTTCCTGGGCACAGCTGCTGTGGCGTTACCAGCTTTCCCTGTTTGCTGTCATCAGTGTCCCCAGCACATCAGCCCACAACAGCTCCCACACTGGGCATGGGCTAAGCTCAGACACACACTCACACACACTCCTGGCTCCCTACCCATCCATCCCACTTGGCACTTCCATCATTTGACAGAAGACTTGCAATTTGCAGTGCAAAAGACACAATGACACAAACTGCAGCACAGCAGGGGTGGTCTGAGGCGTTACTCCCTCCTCTGTTCCTGCAGGAGCCGCCTGTGGTGTGCCAAGTCCCCAGAGACACCTGGGGAACCTCTATCCTTGCTGCAGGGGAAACCAAAACCTCCAGAGAGCTCACAGACTCTCCCCAAGAGCGACCATGATGGCAAATAAAAGCAGGAATTTTCTGTTGGAGCCTGCTGAGAAACTTTGGGATCTGCTGACCTGGAAATGAAGGGTTAGGAAATCAGATGCCTGCAATTCCTTCCCTTTGAGCCTGGATCCTCTCTCCAAAATCCCCTGAGAAATGACAGCACTGGACTGAAGACCACAGGATTGACTGATGTGCTGATTTTAAGAGAGAGATGCACTAGAGCAAAGTGGTTTGGTAGGTGGGCTTTTCCAGGTGGAGGTCCCAGCTTCAGTGATGTGTCTGGGTGACACAGTTCCTCACCTACTAATTGCTGTAAAGCAGGAAATGTACATGCAATTACATATTCACCAAGGATGTGGCAACAATTTGCCAACATCCATTTTCAAATCCCGTATTTAGCTTAGCTAATATGAACTTTAATAGAAGAAAACCTGGAAACCCTGATCCAATGGGAAGAGACCTGAAGCCTGGCAATGCATGGAGCATCCCAGAGGAAAGGCACACCAGCAGAGAGTGGGAAGGCAGAGCCTCCTTCCCAATGGGAATTAGGACACACAGGCTGCAGGTCCTGCACCTTCCAGAATGGTTTCACTTGCTGCTCCTCCACGTTGCACAGCTTGGGTCAAAAGCCAATACTGGGGACTAAATAGGCAGGAGCCAGCATCACTGAGCATCAGAAAGGAAGGATATTTTGGAAATGGGCTAGAGGTAAGTGAGCTTAGCAAAGGCACTAGCAAAACCATGCTTTTTCGTGCTGTGGATTGAAACCCATGAGAGTAATTGTTGCTTTCCTGCATGACTTAAAAGAGGATGTGGCCACACCACCACACTGATATCCTTGAAACACAAAATAGCTTTACTGTAGCCACAATAATAGAGATAGCAGCTAATGTCGGGGGATTTCAAGAATTACTCATCAATGCAGGAACCACGGATTTCCACCCTAGCAAAGAAACAAATCCACACTGATGGGAAGAGAGGTGAATTCCACTTCCTATGGGGAAACCAGAGGAAATGCAATGGAGCAGACACAAATGTCAGGCTGTGCAGGGGCATGTTACAGAGGAAAAGTTAAGTGTGTTTTTTAAAGCAATATGAAGCTTTTAAGGTTGCCATGAAGTGAATGTTCGCACCTGCTGGACATCATTTCTCCTTGCTACCAGGGGCTTTCTCCTCTGGAAATCAGGTTTTTTAAAAACCCTTTTGAACTGACCAGCTTGGAGGCTTTCCTACAGAGACATTTTTCATCTCTTCTCTGGGTCTTTTCCTTGGGTATTCAGTTCCTTCAACACTCCTGATGTCTCCCAGCACTACCCAGTGAGGTCCTGGGACCACATTCTCCCAATTCTCTCAACCTTCCAGCAGATGGGACACACCAGGGCACAACATGTACCAGCGCCCAGAAAAACCATCATTTGAGGTCGAGGAATTCAGCACTATTTATCCAAACAGTTTTTGTCCAAATAGGGCAGAGCACTTGAGCTGTAATAACTCTCGTAATGGACTAATGAAAGAGGAAAACTTATTATTTAGCAGAAAAGCTGAGCTCTCAAATGTACTCCTTTCAAAAGGGAGGAGGTTATAGCAAGCCCTTAGGTAGAACAATATTGGTCCTGGAGTCTGCAAGAGATTTTGAGCCCTATCCCAAAGGCATGAGGCCAACCCCCAAGTCCCACTGCCAAGAGCAGTGTAGCTGAGAGCTCAACCAAGTGCATGGTCTAGAGAATATAGCAGGATAAAGTTAACAATGCTATGTCCTTGTTAACAGAGGGCTGTTTCTGCTCTTTGGTTTCGTTGCAGCCCCCTTTATTCTGCACCAAGGCTGTAAGAAGTGATGAAAACCATCTGAGCTGTGGGACAGGACTGTCATCTTCATGCCCCTGCACAGCAGACCCATTGACTTGGGCAAGGTCCCAACCCCAACTTCACTTATTGTGACACAGCCCCTTCACGATCTGCACGAGACTATACAAAATTAAAACCTTGGTTGAAGCTACCTACTCCCCCTTGTTGAACATGTGAGGAGTGAAAGAGGTATTTCCAATGCCCCAAGAGAGGCATTCAGCCCAGCAGGATCCTGGCAGCCACCTGCTTGTGACAAGCTTGTGCAGACTCTCCTGGACTACACTAGCTTTGAGGAAAGTGGGTGTGAAAGGAATGTCACCTGCAGGAGTCGCACCTGCATTCAGGGGTGTCATTGCTGTCCTGCCTGGGCACGGGTGGTTTGCAGAAAGCAGCTCTGAGCAGCATTGTGTCCCTCCTCCAGGATGCAAAAAGACTCCCAAGAGTTACTGAAAAAGAGTTACTGAAAAAGGGAGAGGAAACTCTTGCACATGCCGGGTGAGCTAGACCTGCTCATGAAGGAGCCTTGTGAAGATATCACAGGTCAGATCTCCAGGTTAGTCCTGGAGCTGGCAAAAAACCCCAGCATGAGTAGTAATCCAGATAACCTTTGCTGTATGTCAGTAAGGGAAACATAAGAGGCTGCAGAAGTAGAGAGTGAGGTGGGAGAGCAACCTTCAAGTATCTGTCATGCCTCTGGCTGTGTTCAAAAATCTTCTGTAGGTCTTTGTTTAACTGTCCAGCTCAGCATCCCATTCAGATCCATTAAAAATATCACCAAGACTAAAGTATTAGTGTGGAATGCATGAACTGCCCAAGCTCCCATTTTTGTTTGATTTGATTTCTCTACGAAGCCTCTCTCAAAGAGCTCGGATTGCATTTACTTGGGGAGTATTTTGTCAGATCAGCACGTACAGCATGAAATCAATAGCAGCTTTTGAAGAAAGACCAGATTCGTGCATTGTCCAGAACAACCTCTTCAGCCAACTTTTCTTGGGTGGAAACCACATTTAAGAAAAGGACAAGTTCTACCTTCCTTCCACCTACCTTAAAACCCTCCCCTCAATGTTCCCTGTGGACAACAGGCAAAACCCCATCTCTCCATGTAATATTATCTCTGTATAAAAACCTATTTCTGTACAAAATAACACTGCATCTATCCAGATATTGTTATTCTTTCCAGTGTAATTTTCTACTATCTCATATGAACAACCCTGTACTGCAAGCTTCAGCTTATTGTTCAAAATTATACTATTTACCTACTTTCATACATTTCAATATATCTTAACTTGAAAAGCCAATTCCTGCTTTCAGTAGTCCATAAGCAGTGCTTCCATGCTAATATGTAAATCATCATGAAGAGAATCAACACACGGCAGATTTCTGCAATCTGTTTACCTCTCTAAACACAGAAATATCCTCTATAGGGCTGTTTTCCGGGCAGAAACAGAGGCAATACAATCTATACGTTTTTGAGAGCGGATAACTGGAGTTGTGATGAATACACAGATGATGCTTAGTCAAAAGCTCATCCATCACACATGCACAAAGTGCCCCTACACAGATGCTACTACCATAACAACTGTTTTTCTTACAGATGCTGTATCCAGCCTTTTGCCCAGTTTCAGCCCTTCAAAGAACAGTTTTCTGGAAATTCAACACTTTTCCTCCACAGAAAGTGGGCAAATCAGGGTATTTTGTTTGGCAACTCAAACCGTGAAGTCTGGGCCTCAAGAGCTGGTTGTGCTGATGTGTGAAATCCCCTTTCTCTTCCCATGCTCTGCCACAGTGTGGGCTTAGATGAGTCTCAGCATGAGTTTTGGTCATATTCCTTCTGCTGACTTTCTCTGCAAGGAAAACAACAGAAAATTCAGGCCATGAAAGCTCACAGTGTTGTAGAAGCTTTAACATATTATGACAGAAATACAAACAACATGCAGAGGACTTCTTTGTTCTGTCCAGGTCCGTGAGCCATCAAGAATCTCAGCATTCCTGTTGTGCAGCTCCCACCTAATGTAAAAAATAATTCAATAACCAGAAAACACACTACCATCTTACAATCTCTACTATCTCTACTTCCAGTATTCAGGACTGTCAAATGGGCAGTCCTGAAATTCTGGATTCTCTGCACTCTGAAGCTTTTGCTGTACAAATATATGCAGGGTATGCCCAAAAGGACAAGGTGGACGTCAGTCACTCAGAGGCTGACGTGGCTGCTCTCTCGAGCCAGTGATGAGCTACATGGTTGGTTTTTTAGGTGTTTCACCTGTGTGCCATCGGGGCAGCCTGTGAGCTCTGGTGCAAGAGGTGTTCTTTAGGACAGGCTGAGAAGTCACCAGGCCAGGGGCAATGTCACCTCTCCTGGCAGCAGAGCTGTTTGTCAGACAGCTGCTGCAGAAGGGAAGTCCCTGCCTACGTACGTAAGATGGGAAACAACCAGCACTGCAATCAAGTGGTTCTCCATCTCCTTGATAAGGAGGGAACAGGAGGAGTTCCCAAGAGAAAGGTGATGTCTGGATATCCCGGGACGATGGCAGAGGAGGATGGCTGTGCTGTGGAAGGGAAGGGTGACCTAGCACCAGCGCCAGGAAGGGAACCCAGAGCTGGCCTCTGAACAAAGCTCTTTAAATACTGCCTCTGTCAGAGGCTCCTGATGGGCACAAACCACGGCACAGGAGCAGGAAGCCTCTCAGGTGGAGCATTCGTGACACTGGCATGCCTTTTGTGCCTTCATTTTCATCTCTCATGAGTACAAGCCACAGAGTTCTCAGGTTCAAGAACAGATTATGAACACCTGGCTGTGCTTGTGCTCTTACTTTCACCTGGCTTGGGCGACTGCAGCATGAGGTGACTGGGTAGCAATGAGCTACCCCAAACAGACCATGGCATTCCATCTCCAAAGATACAACAAAACCACAATCAGGGGATGGAGCACTGTAACACAGTGGCCCACCTTCCCCAGATACTCCTAGCCAAGGGCACGATACATGAGGTCAGCAAAGGCATCTCCTTGGAGCCTGGGGGTGGGTCTCCAGTACACAGCACGAGCTGGGGGCAAATGTCTGGACACAGGCAGAGCCACAGGAGGGACATCAGAACTGTGAGTGAAAGCCGAGGAGACACAATCTTCAAGGTCAGATGATGACCAGCCTAGGACATGTGGCTCTATATTTGGCAGTGATGCAATCAGCTGGAAGCATACGCTCATTTTCCCTTGAACCGTAGGCAGGGCAACGGCTGCCAGAGCTAACATGAGCACCGTCAGTGACAGATGATGTGCTGTCAATGTCCATACCATCTGACCCTCCTGTGTTTCTGCGTATTCCAGTTCTTTAATGCATTTTCGTTTCTCTTGGAAAAACACAAGTGTAGAATGGGTTATCTCCCTCCCCCTATATAGTACCAAGCATGGCAAGAAGTGGTGTGGTGTATCCACAACCTGAGACAGAGGTTTCCTTTTCCAGAAAGGATTTCTTCATCAACCTGCAAAGCTTCAGTGCTGTCAGCTGCAGCTGTGCTGCACACAGAAGCCAGTCTGAGGCCAGAATTCTGTTGAGGGTGAAGATTCAGGTAACAGTGTGTGACAAGCCAAAATTGAGCTACATAGCAGGAGAACGTGGAGAAAAGAGTGCCCTACCCTGCCCTCCACCGCCCCTCTGCCGCAGGAACCACAGCCCTGCAGACATACCTTCACAAATCTGTAAGTGATCAGTCCCACAAACAGCATCTTGTCCTAAACTCAACACTGTGTTCAGTCACAGCATCCAGAAAACAGATGCCCTTCTTGAGCTGCTTGGCCAGAGCTCTTTCCTAGCCCTGATTTTAGCTGCCATCTACCCAGATCAGAGCATTTTCTTTGACAGAGGCGTGTGTTGCTCAGCATATGACTGATCTCCCATCTGTCCTTCATGCCGTTGAATTAAAACAATGCCACTAATGAAGGTCATCAACCATCAATATATTGCCTCTTGTAGCCAGACCAAACTGTCGAAGTGCTGCTCATTATGAAGATCAGTTGAGGGGTGAGCAGGAATGAGATGGCCACAGAACAAGATGTTCACATACAGTGCTCAATGCTAGGACAGAAATGTCCCTGACTTACACCAAGCCAGAAATATGCTGAGTTGTGTCTGCTGGGGTCCCAAGGCACTGCTCCCAGTGGGAATTGATCCTGCTGGCACAGGATCAGCTGATGGACTTGAGATCATGGGGATCAGCAGTCTCCATCCCCACAGGGTTCTGATGGATGTTTCTACCTTGCTTACCTCTGACAACCACCCACCTAAGTCATGAGGGAAAGAAAATGGAGGCATGAACTGTGTTTGTGCAGCGTAGAGAGTTGGCTGTGGGGAGCTTGGGGAGTGCCCTGTTGAGGTCTGGGGCTCACTGCAAGAAGAAGTGAGCACCAAGCTGCCTCCTGAAGCCAGTGTCAGGGATACACAGTATTTGTCCCAGAGGGGACCTGGTAGCTCTGGAAAGCAGACTGAACTTTCTCATTTATCACATAGAGGAAACAGGATCCATTAGTGGTGTGAACTTTTGAAATCCCTAATGTGGCTTCTCAGCTGTGAAGAAGAGGAAACCTCTGCAGTCAGAGCCCAGGTAGCAATTGCACATTTGGCTAAAAACTTCTCCCAAGAGCTCCCTAGAGAGATTGTGATGAACAAACAGAGCACAGAGGTGCGCAGGGAGCCCATGGCAGCTGAACATCCCTCAGACCAGCAGCTGCACAACTGCTGTCCTCAGCCTCCTTGGCATCATGGGTGTTGTGTTTACCCTGCAGAGAACTAGGACAGACAGCAATTTAATCAGCCCAGGAATGCACATGCCCTCTCAGCCCTTAGTCTCATGTTTCCTCTGCTCTTTCACTTTCCTTTCCTGTCCAACACACTCTCTAGCCTGTATCTCTGTGGGGAAGAGGCCATCTCTGTGGGGAAGAGGCCACTTTGGTCCCCAGCCAAGCCACTCTTCCAAGCAGAAGCAGAGCTGTCCAGTGTCTCCGGCAGAGCAGTACACACATATATCATCATGTCCTGGCCCAGCTGATATCACAATGTGTGTCCAATAGATCAGCCCACACCAAGCCAAAAATAAGGACATAAGCATTATTTTTATTGGCTTTCCTCCACACAGTTAAATTGTGTTTGCTTCACTTTGTGTTTATTTGCTTTAACTTGTCCCTCATTACAGGGAAGCATTGGCAAGAGAACTTTGAGCAATCTCAAGTCTCCTTAACAATGGCTGGGACAAATCAGAAGCAAACAGCCTGTATAGTTCAGTCTAAAACCTGCAAGTTGGCTCGTATAATACTATCCATGTTTCTAGACCTATACTTGGTTTTAGTTACACAAGTGATTTTGAGTCATTCTTTTCTGCACAGATTTAAGCATATAGATAGTCTGGACAGGACTGGCCTTAAAAATCTTTGCTACAAGGTGGTGCCCGTTTTATATCTCTAGTGCAAAGCACTTGCCTGGTACTACTGAAACATGCTTCAGCTGCCAATGTAAATGGAATCAAGCCAAGCCAAAAAATTTTTCAAGAAGTGAACACCTTTTTCAGACCAAATGCACAGCAATAGCCCTGCAGAAATCACATTGCACTCCCACCAACTCAAACCCCACTGCTGTTTCAGTGGGAGAAGAGGTTCTTGCCCTTGTCCCTCCTTGGAACAACCATCTATTTAGATGGTCACTGGTGCCCAGGATCAGAGCTTAGTGACAAGTTTATTCTCTCTGTGCGCTGGGAAAAAGGGCTGGTCTGCATTTTACAGACCAGGAGATAAAACACAGATGTGCCCGGCTCTGAGACGTCGTGGTCTCGCAGCTGGTTTTTGAGCCCAGGCCCAAAGGTCCCTGGGCACTCTCTGGCCACCAGACCAGCTTATATTTTCAATCAGGCTAAGGCAATGAGTTTGGCAGTGGAGAAAATTCTCCCGCCACTCTCCTTCCTGGCATCTGCTGTGCAATACTTGGGGCATTGTGATGCAAAAGGCGCCAGCAAGGAGATGTGAGATGTGACTTGGAAAGTCCCAGCGTTTCATGCTGCTGGGGCCTGGACATGGCAGGGAGCATCCCTGTGGGGATTCTTGCATTCCTTCCCTGACCACCATGAATGGCTGGGTTTTGTTTGCTTTTTTCTTTAACTGTTGCAAAACTGGTGTGGCAAGGACAGCAGTACACATAAGGAATGGACAGCTCATGAATTGTGCAAAATAGTCTAATCACATTTCATGGGTGGTTTCAGTTGTACTAGACCATAGCCATTCCCATCAGGACTCCCATTAGATGATGCTGTTACCATATATTGTCACCATTCTTGTTCATCTCCTCTCCTCCAGCACCTCTATCACCATCTGTGACCAGATGTATGATGGAATCTGTGTGAAAAGGGAAGAGTCAACCTGGAAGAGCCATTCCTGCTCCAGCATGATGAAGCACATCTCACCACCCTTGCAGAAGGACCGACAGATAATATTTTCCTTCTGGATTTGCTGCCCCACACCGCCCTGCTGCCTACCTGGTGCCAGTCTTCACCCTTAAAAACAGTCATATCCAGGGAATAACAGAAATGATGGACACAGGGATCAGAGAAGGTGTAAAGATCCTGCGATATCTTGTTGGTGCAGCAAGACCACACCTCTGCTACAACAGATCTCTTCCCCTATACTTTCCCTGTGTCACTGGTTAGTCAGTGAATAACTTCCATTTTTCTCTTTGTTGCATGGTCCAGTTTCACTTCTTTATCTGAATGTTTCCAACCTCAAACAAAGTCAGTGAATTCTTACCACAGGATTTTAAATAAATTTACCATTCTCCCTGACCATGTCTGTTCATGTTGAGCCAGGATAGCTGTGGTACTCCCTGGGCTGCCAGACACAAGCTGAACCTGCATCTCAATCAACCCAGGTTAATTGGCCAAAAAACACCGGGCAGCTATTTGTGCTGGGAAAAGATGAGGATGTGGAAGGCCATTAGATCTCGAAAAACTGTCTTCTCTCACAGAAAGTTAGCTCCAGGAAGTCAGTGCTGTGAGGCAGAATTTTCTTCCTGGAGCTCCTTAGTGTATTCCAGAAAGGGGTTGGTCTTGCTGAAGGCTGGGTGTCACAGCCCTAGAGGTTTTACCTCATTTGTAAATTAGCTTTTGCAGACTGGAACAAGCAAGTTTTTAACTCCCTACAGAAAGCAGGGACATAGAAAGGTCATTGTGTCCTTGGCCAAGAAGAGCAACCCAGCCAAGCCAGGCTGGAGGGAATAACCCAAATTTCACCCCATGCCACGGGGCAGCTGCCCACCTCCACACCTTCTCAGGGCCTCAGGACCCGCCTAAAGAAACTCTGCAGCTTTGGAACAATTTTGTTTCTGGGGGCTCCTGGAAATCTGGCAATTTATGTCACTTTCCTGTGTTCAAAGTTGTCTGCATCTCGCTCAGGAAGGCCGCCCTGGAACCCATGGGCTTTGCACTGCTCTAAGCCAGCAGCAGAGGCCAGCACCACACGGAATGCACCATGTGAGGGTGACTGTCACATGAACAGCATCCCTAAACACGTGCACTCCCTCCCACTCACAAATCGGTCATTTCCCCACCACAACAAAAGCTACTGTTTCTACCATTAAGTAACCCCAGAAAATCATGTTTTCCTCAGCTATCATCTGTGTGTCCTTTCCATAGACACCGTTACTCTCTGTCACAATGTTCCCCTCACATATTGATTTCCCGATTTGAAAAAAGGCATCTAAAGCTGAGGACCCTCTCTGTACTCACAGCTTTAGTTTCAGAACCTGTCTGCTTGAAACTGAGAGAACAACCTCCAGGATCATCAGAAGGAAGGAGGAACGCCATCATCAGGGGTGCTGTGGATTCTCCTCATGGGATGTCCTCCAGACCACATCTGGGACATCCCTGGTGTAAGGCAGCAGCCTCACCAGCAAGTCCCTATCTGCCACTCTGTGATTCTCATGAAACAAAATCCAAAATGATGGGGAAAACACAGAGGGAACTGTCTGCCCTGAGATGCAAAGCTCAAATGTAAAGTGTGGAAGGAGAAAGAGCAGGTCTGTGATATGCTTGGACAGACATGTGCCAAAGCCTTAGGAAACCTGGCAGATCTGTCTACTTTTGCAACAGATTCAAGTGGAAAGGGCATAAAACTGTTGGGTGAGCCTTGGCGGAGCACAAAGCATCAGTATCCCCGTTGCAGTGTGGCCCCATGCCCAGGAAGTGTCCTTCACTGGAGCAGAGACCAGCAAGCTCCCTCTGGATCAGGGTCTGCAGGGCAGCAGGCACAGACCCTGCAGCAAGGGCAGCCCTTGGATGTCTTCAAATAACCTGGAAGACACCCACAGAGCCTGGGCCCCTGTGTCAGGTGTCACCAGCACCTGGCCAGCACCTTTCTGGCCTTTCCCATGGTGATTCACCAGGAAAGAACCAGCCCAGCTTGGGACCTCACCAACCCACAGGGGTTTGGGGAGTGGGGAGCAAGAGAGCACAGGAGAGAGACTGTTGCCTAATGAAGTTTCCAAAAGGCATTTGGAAAGCTCTTGCCATAGGCTCGGAGGGAAGCTGGGGAGCAATAGGTGAGTGAGAGGTTCTCACAAGTACAAATAACAGAGCAAAGATGGGAAATAAGGTGCAATTTTCATATTGGAGGGCTGTTCTTCTGTGCAGGGTTGTGCTGGGATCTCTGTAGAAACCTGGGCAAGGTGGACAGGCAGGTGACAGCTGTTGCAGATGACACCAAATGGCTCATGGCAGTAAAGGTGACCTTATGATGCCCAGCAAACAGGTGTTCAAGTGGCAGAGGAGATCATGCAAAGGGAAGCAAATCCTTGTTTTACATACAAAACAGGAGAGCCTAATGAGACCCTGGGCAGATAGCGCTGTGGAAATGTTACCTAATGCAAGGAAGAGAGAAGAAAGTTCAAATTAAATGTGAGGAGTTACTAAGAGAGGGGAAAAAAGTGAACAATTCAGAAGCAGAAAATCATGTCATAACAAACTCATGGCAGCCCCAGCTCAAGAACTGTGCAGTTTGGGTCCTTCCACCTTAAAGAGGTGCTAGCAGAGGAGAAGGTCCAGAGCAGAGATATGGCAGAGCTTCTGGATGAGCAGGACAGGACTCTTCAGGCTGGAAATGGGCCAGCTGAGGATGGGAGTCTGCAGGATAGTGGAAGACTAAATAGAGTGGAAAGAGGAAAACGGTCTCCTCCCACACAAGAGGTATCAGATGAAGGCAGGACGTGCATAACCCCAAACCAGAAAACTGAAGGTTTTTTTGCACAAGGTGTAATTAGGCTGCAGCAGCTCCTGCTGCAGGATGCTGTGGTTGCTAAAAGCTCAGCTGAAATCAGGAAACGGTCAGGGATGGAGAAGGGGCAGGAGGAACAGAACAACATTGAGGACTCTCAAATACAGACACTGCTCTGGCTCAGGAAATGTGTAAGCTGAAAAGTGTTGGGGTATGGGAGAATACAAGGGGGTGGATCATGCCTCTCCCACTACTCCAACTATTTCTGAGCATCTATTCTTGACACTGGCATGGAGAGGCTGCTGGGCTGGAGAGATGCTTGGCTTGAGCCATGCTGCCATCCTGCACCCGCTCCCAGATGCCCCAGATGTTTGAGGCTTGTGGATTGGGTCATTTGGCTCCATGCTATCTGAAATTTGTGTTTATTTGGATAATTTTGGTGTAGTGCCCAGAGGTTCAAGAGAAGCAGTGAGTGACACTGTGAAAGGTCACCCTCAGACACTGCCAAACCTCATTTTCAATGCCAAAGGTAGTGTAAGAAGTCAGATTGGTAAATCGGTCTTCTCGTATTTCTTCATAAAAATCTTCTGTTCTCTTTCTTCTTGTCACCCAGTAGAAAAACAAAACAAAGATGATGCTATGTTAAATACAGAAGATGTCTTTACAAGACACCCTTTGTAAATTCCATAAATTGAATTTATTAATTCCAGCCAACTTTACCTCATAAGAAACTCCCAAATCTTTTTACTCTGGACTTAATGGGAGCCTGGAGCTCTGCCTCATGTCCTTGTGTGCAGCTGGGACATGTGTTTATGTTTCAGTCATGTCAACAAGAACAAACATCCCAAGCAAGCACCACTTCTTGGTTCAGTGACTTGAGAAAGCAGGGCCTTGTGGGAAATTCCAACCTTGCCAGAGCCTCTTGGGAGGCCTTGTTTCCCAGGAAACAATATAAAAATGTAGGTCCTTGGTGCTAACATGCTTCAAGGAAGGACCCTCCAGTGACACAGGGAAATTCCTGTCCTTCTATTCTGCTCTTATCTGGTCCCGGGTAGGGACTTTGTCTGTCTCACATAGTGTGGGGTGAAAAAAAAGCCTGCCTTTGAGGAGATGCAAACCACTCTAGTCAATTACGTTTTCCCTTCCTTTGTTTGTCTCTTAGTACAATAGGTCAGCGTTACGAAATTACAGATGTGTCCTTCACCAGCCCTCTGCTCCATCCACCTCCCTGTTGCACCGTGCTTGGGAAGAAACTTGCCAAAGCCCACAGAGGTCTCACCTCCTGTTTATTTTCAGGAAGGTGAGAAGTGATGCTCCATTACACATAAGCGCTCAAACAAGCTGTAAGTCAGTTTGGCCTGGCCACAGGGCTCACAGGATGACACCACTGCTAAAAAGGGGCTCCGGAGGCTCCACTCCACCTTCCACTCAAAGCAGTACTATTGCCAATACTAGCTCAGGTCATCCTATGGTTTTGCCTAGAGAAGTCTTGAACAACCTTCCAGTGGCAAGTCTGCCACCTCTCTGGGCTGAATCATCTCCTAGGAAAGAAGCTTTTCCTTGGTGTTGAACCTGAACTTTCCGAACTACAACCTGTGCCCATTTTCCCTTGGTGTGTCACCTGCTGATACTGAGAAAATTTTCCCTGTCACCATCGTAACAACTCTTCATGTGAGTTGCTGTTAAATTGTCCTTTGTCTTCCCTTTTGCCAGGTTAAGCAAGCCCAGCTTCTGCAACCTCTGTTCATGGTGTAGACCCATCCGCTGAACCCTCTACTGACCACACATCCATTACTGGGACATGTCTCTCCTGCATGCAGGCATGGAGTGGACACTTAAGTGGAGATCCTTCTGGCCAACAACACTGCCTTTCCGAAACTAGTGGCTGTAAGAGGACAGGCTGCTTCCCTTGTGTCCAAGCCCCCTGACATCAGCTCCAAGCACAGCCCTGGGGGAGATGCTGGAGGTGTCACCCCAGGCTGGGGAACAGCCTTTGCTCTCAGTATCGAAGTCTCAGCACCTCAGTGGCACAGCAGTGCTGTCCTGCCTGTCCTGGCAGAGACTGGCAGTCCCAGGGAACATGGCCAGCTCAGGAATTGTTCCCAGCCTTCACTTACAGCCAGGAGAAAGGCACCCATCTGCATCCTATCTGAGGTGAAAGGGGAATTTCATCAGTGCTGAAACCAAAGGAGCCCAGCATTGTGCAAAACATTTGAGGCTAACATAAACATCTCTGCTTTTATGAAAATGGAAATCAGATGGCATCTAAATGAACCCAGAGCGCTGTTCCTCCAGTGCAGTGTTCTGTCATTTGTCCTCAAATGGAGGAACTGGGATCTGGATTTTCCAACCAAATTATTCGGTCCACGCTCTGCCTTTGTTGGTAGCTACAGCCTTGCTTTGACACAGTGCTTAAAGCACGCTGAAATATGAGCTTGTGTCATGTCTGGCAGCCTGGACAGTTTCAGAATCCTTGGAGGAACATGTGATTTACCAGAATCGCTTCTTTTCCTGCATCCTTGCAGCCCTTAAATAAAGCCCTAGCATTCTGCTGGTATCAGAGAGGGATAGTCCTAAACACACACCTTAACCCCGGGGGTTTGGCAGCTCAGACTCTGCTGAAGACGAGGACACAAATGAGCCAGACACCAGCTCAGGTTTGCCTGCAGGGTCTTGCAGTGAGACAGGACAGACAAACCCCCTGCACCTTCCCACAGCTGGGACACGCCTGACAGAACACGACAGGACATGCAGCCACAGCACTGCAGCTTTAGAATGGAAACTGAGGCACGGCACTGATGTGTGATAGCTGTGCCCAGGGCCATGTGCCTTAGCGCCCCCAGGGATCCTGCAGGCTTTTCAGCCTGAAGCTCAGCTGCAGAAGCGGTTTATCTGGAGTTCACCCATTCAGGGTAGTTCCCATTCCCAACACAGCCCTGTGCTGGGCAGAGGCTGTCAGCATTGGAGGCACCCATGGGGGTGAGGTGTGTCTGCCCTCAGCCTCTGGGCTGTCCCCCTCTTCAGACCTCTTATATCCCCCAGTCTGCTGTTTTGGAGAGACCACACTTTCCTTCCAGGGTCCCCCGCTCTGCCGTTGTCCCCCCGACTCCTTCCAGAGAAGCTCAATTTAGCTGTGCCTGGGGGCTGCCCAGCTTCAACTCTAAGGATGCCCCTTGTGAGCCTGAGCCTCCACGGATGCCCTGGGAAGAGCTCCTCACCCCTGCACTGAGTACAGAGGGCTCAGTACTGCTTTTCTGATCCCCCTCTTCATGGGTGGGAGAAAGGATCCAGCTCTGGGCAGAGGAAAACAGGACCAGGCATGAGAGGACCAGAGTAATGTCAATTCTCAGGACAGAAGGAACTGGAAAGATGAAGTAAGTGAGAGCAGGTTACAGACATAGATAAAACAGGAAAGACCCTGGGGCAGGTTGGGCTAAGAGGAAAGAAGAATTTAGAAGAGCAGGCAGCTCCTCAGGACATAGTATTTAAGGCACGAAGAAAACTCCCAGTGCAGTAGGAGGATGTGCAGCACTTTGGGAATTCAGCTGAATCATAAATTCCTTAATCCCTTGAAGTTCAAGAAGGACTTACGTAAAGAAAACAAGCTATTCAGATTCCAGGAGATGAATGTAAAACTGTGGCACGGGCATCTGGGGAGCAGCTGGAAAGCTGAAGCACAGATGCCGGTACCAAGGGTTGAGAAACACCACAGGAACACAATTTTAAGTGGTCAGAGGTGAACCTGCTCGAGCAGCAGCCTTGGCTTAAGCAGCCTCTGTCATCCCCTTCACCACTTGCCCAGCCCCCAAGAGCTGCAGTATCGCAGGGGAGGTCACACATGCAGAGGGAGCTGCTTATGCCAGTGATGCTGCCAAAAAGTAAATGGAATAAGATAATGCTAACAAATTGTGCACCCACTGCAGCCTAAATAAACCAGAGGCTTCCAGAGGTGGATTTCATCCACCCAACCTGTCCCAGCACAGCATATTTGGAAAGGCCCTCTGCAGCCAACCATCTACCTCGATGGCCGAGAGGGCGGTCGCTCTCTGGGCAAGAGCAAGCAGTGCTGATCTTAAAAGACATTTCCTAGAAAAATATCAGTAGAATTAAAGAGTTTTCAGTATGAGAATGATACCAAGACAATACACCAATTAACACATTTTAATTAAATGCGTTCTGCGTAAATCTATTTGCTTTTCCTCGAGGGCAGGAGTTTCACCTCCCTGAAAGCCAAGCAGCTGTGGATCGCAGAGTCATGGAATGGGTAATGTTGGAAGGCACCACTGAAGGTCATCCAGTCCAACCTGCCTGCTCAAGCAGGGTCCCCATGACCATGTTACTCAGGATTGTGTCCAAGCTCCTTTTGAAAATCAGTGCTTAGTCACCCTCACAGTAAAGAAGTTCTTGTTCATGTTCAGGTGGGATGGCTGGGGCTGTTGACTTTAACAAGGTTTTTAACGCCGTCTCAGGTACCATTCATGTAAATAGATGAGGGAGAGACGGCTTCTGGCCATGGCTTGGCACAGGTCTGGGAAGGCCCACACCTCTCTCTGGGCATACAGACCTCGGGATGGGGGTCTGCTCTTGCAAAGCTTCTAGGAGGCAGACACAAAACTGGATAGAGATCCATGAGCAGAGCAAAACTGCAGGGAGTATTGAGTGCAAGTCCCCAGGAGCCTCGTCTGAGCCAGCTTCATTAATGATTCAAATGCTGGAATGCAGATGATGCTTACGAGAGTTTCAGGGACTACAAGCACGGTGGCCGGAGATAGCGGACAGAATCTGATCTCAGAATTATCCAGGAAAATAAAAAAACCAATAGGATGCAGTTCAAACACAACAAGAACAGCATATGGCAATGCAACAGAAGTACACAACTGTACAAACACAGGGAGGAAATTGCCCATTCAGTAATAACACTGCAAAAATTCAAACACCCCGGACTAATGACAGGTCATGAACGGGCTGTGTCAGCACATTGCTGTGAAAAAGGAAGCCTCTAGCTAGAAAATGCAGAAAGGAGTGACCCCAGGACAACATGGAAAGAAACTCTCCCACTCCAGCTGTCATTGCCAGGGCTCAGCTACTGTGAAGTGTCCCCTCTTGGCATTCTAGAGTCTAAAATGCAAAAGGGAGAATGACTGACAGACCAGAAATCAGACCAGTCAGAGTAAGCACTGAATGAACCAACACAGCTTAATTTAGAAAAGAAAGTAGTCCTAGACAAGACATTGGCCCTCAAAGAGGTAAAAATTGCTTCTAGAAAGAAATGCAATAGTGGGAAGAGAAGGCAAGGCAAAGCAGGGAAGGCAAAGCAGTCTTCAGGGAAATTCAGCTCCATAATGGCTTTGATACCAAGCCGTGGTCATGTGACAGCAGTTCTTCCCTGATCAGTCTCAGGAAACCACTTGCTCAACTCTTCCTCACATGTTGTGAATGCCCAAGGTTCCCTGGCAGTTCCATATTCCTCCAGGGCCCCTTTTTTCAGGTAGGCAGTAGGGGAGATTATGCCAGAGCTCTGCTTCTTGAGCCTCAGTCTACCTCACGGGACATGGGCACTCGGCTCCTGCAGTCACTGCCACTTCTCCTCCCTCCCTGCAACAAGTGTTGAGTATGCAGCGACATTTCCCACTGTGCCCACAGTAATCCCAGTCCATGTGGCTATCAGGCACTCTTGGGGAAAACATTTCAGGCATGACTATTTTTGATTATGGTCTTGTGGCCTGAGTTTCACCGGGCTGGGCTTGTTTAGTTAAAGAAGGAGCCAAGAAAGTGCTGCTGACAGGGAAGTTATCAATGACCATGCAGGACGCTCCCTGTTACATCCCCACCGGCCCAGGACAACCTTTATAAAGAAACCACCACAGGTTTGAGCTATGGCACAGTGCACCCTGTTGCTCATGGCATTCTCCCCTCGCAGCACAAAGTCCCGCCACAGGACTCCCCAGGACACCTGCTGTGCTCTGGGCACAGGCCTGAGCCAGGGACAGCCAGGACAGCTGCAGCAGCCCCGGGGTGAGCAAACCCCACTGAGGCAGGGGAGCCTGGCTGCAGGGCTTTCCCAGGGCAGCGAAGGAGGCAAAGCAAGGATGGGCACAGCCTCAGCACAGCGCTTTTGCCAGGGCTGACATCCCAGGGAGGAAAGACCCGTGGGTTGGTGGGGATTTTATGGGAGACCGAAGTGTAAACACGACAGGAGAAGGAAGCCCCCCGAGGCTGAGGGACCAGGGAGCCACCCCAGGGCCCAGCTGGGTATTAGGACAGGGCTGAAAAGCCTGTATCGGTCTCGCGGTGGTCTGGGGGGGAGGCAGATTTGCCTCTGCAAGTGAGCCCAGCTCCGCTGTCCTGAGTTTTTAAGCTGAAAGTCGGCGGGACAGGGCTCAGGAACATCAGCTACCAGTTGCCAATGGGCGGTAGTCGGCACCGGCGCTGGGCCCGTGTCTGGCAGGAGAAACCCTGCCGTGCCAGCCCTGAGGGGCATCCCGCGCTCCGCGCCCCCACGCGTGGGCCCGGTTGTTCCCGCAGGTTTTACCCCCATCTAGTGGCGGATCCCGGCTCCGCACGGGCGCTCGGCAGCCGGGAGAAGGCATCCCGGGGGTCCGCTGGGGCTGGGGCTGTCAGACCCCCTCGCTGTCGAGGGGACGAGGTGACACAGGCAGGGCAGGGGCTGGGGGCTGCCCTGAGCGCGGCCCCTCTGCCAGGGGACGTGCTGCTGCCGGGCTAAGGGGTCATCCCTGGGCCTGTGCTCAGAAGGGTTCTCCCCACTCTCCCACAGTGCTCTCAATGAAAAGCTCGTGCTTAACATCTACCCCAGCTTCCCCCTGAGCCGCAGCACCTCAGCATGGGCTCATCCTTCCCCTTCCCAGACCCTCCTCTCCTTCCAAAGTTTGGGTCATGCTGGATGAGACCCCAGCAGACATGGGCAAAATGGGCCACGGACAGTGTGGCACCATCAGCAGGAGCTGCAGCAAGCGTCTGGGAATGAAGATTTGAATCTTTCTCAGCACTGGGCAGCCCGGAAGGGAATAAAATTACATCATTCCTTGTAGCACAAGCCCATTTTGTTAGGCACAAAAGATCAGTGTGAAGAAGTTCAGAGGGTAGAATCCAGTGAAGAAAAAAATCTAATACTCATCTGCGAAGCAAGACTGGCTTTACAATTTTTCCAAAACCTTGCAAGCATATATGATATAACAAACAGCTCCAGACAGTCTGCTCTTGCAAGTGCTTTGTCCCAGCCCTGAAGCACAGGGGTTTTCCCAGCAGCTGCTTTAAACTCAGTCCGTTTTTTTTTAACTGCTGGCAGACTGGCACCCCTATTGGAACAGCCCATTGGGGCAATATGCAATAGCCCCGTACAGGCTGTGTGAGCCAAGCTGGACAGGGCAGGCAACCACAGCCCCTGGAGTGTGTAAGGGGGCAGCTCAGGGAAGGCAGCTGGGACCAGGCTGAAAACCAGGATAGCAATAGGAGACAGGAGAGTCAGCAGGTGTGAAGACGGCAGCTGGAGCTCCGAGAGATGTAACCAGAGCTCCTGAAAAGCAAATAGGAGAGGCAAACCCATGCAGGACTATTTATTTTGGCTGCTAATTTGCTGTCACAGAAGTGGAGCCACATGATAGGGTGGTGGGGAGGCATGCAGGGGTGAGGGCAGAAACCTGTCTTCAGGTGTCCATATGGCCTTAGGTCGGATTAAGCCAACTAAAACCTTATCCTAAAGCCCTTTACTGAAGCCGGAAGCCTTCTTGCTATGGAGTGGGAAGAAATCAGGTCCTTGGGTCCTGGCTCTGCAGCACTGCCTCCCAACCTCTCCTCTCCACACTCACAAGCTCCAGCTGTTTCTCTAAAGCACAGGACACATCCCAGCTATCCTGCTCGTCACTGTCTTTCACAATCTTCCCGTAAACCTGCTGGTTATTTGGTGGGCAGACACACCTAAGTGCTCTGTGCATCCTACTTCACAGCAGAGTTCTCAGCGTTTTGTTGTCCTGTAAGTCTCACACTCCGGTAAGGGGCCACTCACAGCCCACACAATTGATATGTCACGTAGGCATATTTCCCTGTAATGCCCCATAATAATGTCGCAAATATTAAACATTAAAGAGCCGCGGCGCTTTCCGTGTCCCAGTGCCACTAGATGGCACCAGGAGCGTACCCTTCCCAGTCTGGGTGTCCCCGGGGCCTGGGAGAAACAGGGGGAATCCAGCCCAGCCCTTGCTACAGAGCCAGAGACCTCAGCACACGCCGGTGCCTCCTCGTCTTTTCCTCATGGACAGTGGGGTGTTGCGATAAGGGCAGGTATTTCAGCCTTAAAATCCAGCCATGTGCTCGGGCGGAATAGCCCGTGGTGGCTTTTGCCGTGCTGCCCATCGCACACACACCCCTTTCCCCACCCGTGGACCAGGCATCACTCCCAGCCGGGGGGCTGGAGAGGAAAGCCTCAAAGGTGGGTGCAAGTTATTCTTATTGGAATTAATGAGTGAGTTTCCCACTGCTGACAGGCTCCTTTTGGGAGGGAAGGGAATAAAACACAATTTACTATATAATTTTGCAACCTGAAGGCTTGCCTTCTCTGAGGTCTCACAGTTTTAGAGATTGATTCTCCTCATGTACATTTGATATCCAACAGAGCTCAGCATGTCCTAGAGTATTACCTGTGTTTTTCACTATCAAGATGTCCGTTCCCTGTCACATCCTTGCCAAAGCCACTAAGTAAACCAGGGAAGCACAGGTGGCACCTCAGCAAATGTCAGGTCTTTCCTCAGACTTTGCAGCATAATTAAGGAGCATCTGCTTTCCGCTGTCCTCAGCATCAAGCACTGAAGGTGACCCTCAGAGACAGGAGCTCAAATGAGGGGACTGGCTGGCAAGGCCCTGTAGCAGCACTTCAAAGCAGCCAGCCAAACCCTGGCCTTGAGCTGTGCAGGGGACTCGGGTGACGAATCGTTGCTCATCACACAACCCTTCTGCCCAGTGCAGAGCTGGAGAGGTGATGGAATACAGCTTCCGAAAGAGCCAGAGCAGCTTGTCATTCCTTCCTGTCCACATCCCAAGCCTGGCGTGTTTGGGTGATGGGTGAGCATGGCAGTGGCACAACCCTTGTGCCGAGGGGATCCCAATGAAACCTTGGGTGCAAAGGGAGTGGGAGAGGGACTTTGTGCAGGAAGCCTCTGAGGGATCCTGTCCTGCTCGCAGAGGTGGAGTCACTGGATGCAAGGCCAAATGGGAGATGCACAGCACAGCTCCATGGTGGCGCTGGCAGGGGTCTCCCTGCCCGCATCCCAGGGCCACAAGGTAATCCTGCAGAAAGGTCCTGAGTGTGACCCTGCTTCCAGCCCTCTGCAGAGAGTGGCACAAATCTCACACAAGCGCTTTAACCCCAGGTTAGGGTGAAGGCTCGAAAGGAGGAGGCTGGATCACTTGGGAAATTCAGGTCACACAACAGAGTGGGTTAAAATCCCTCATCCATTCCATCAAACAAGGAAAATCCCTCATTCTCCTTCCCTGCAGCCTCTCCTCCCCTCTGTGATTGCCTCAGACAGCCCTAGGGAGTGACCCAGCATTCCCCTGCCACTGCCTCCCCTCCTGGGGAGCCACCAGGAGCCTCCCCACATGCCATCTGCTCTCCGCAGGTGACTTGCGGGTGCCAAAGGACATCCCTCCCACACCATCTGCCTCCACACCAGGCTGCCTCTCTCCATCACCCCCCATGCCCACCCCAGACAACATTTCTGGGCCCTCTGGCTCTGGGAAACTTCACTTGTGCCACCAGCATTAAACCTCATGGACAAACTCAGGTCTTTATTTGGTCTCTCCATGACTGGATGCTTCACACACGGTGCAGAAACTTGCTGCTACAAAACCTCATTGATACACACACAGCAATGGCAAGCCTGGCATCCCTCGGGGCTCCCAGCTGCTGGTTCCAAGCAGAACACACCCTTGTCTGGCTGCAGATGTCAAACGGCACAGACACACACAGACATTGACGTGTGCATGGCCAGAGCTGTCCGCATGCTGAGGGATTATTTTTAGCCCGACAGTGATCGAAATGTCAGAGAGGGTTTTATTTATTTTCTCTGGAAGGCTTGTTGCTTGAAATCCCCATTGGCAGAGGCTGACCCTGACCCTGCTGTCACCGTGGGGTCTGTCATCCAGGTCTGTCATCCCTTCCCACTCTTAGAAAAACCTGCAATGTGGCAGGAGGGGAGGGTGACTGGCCCAGAGTGCCTGGCAGGGCTGGAAACCTTCAGAAGGCAGGTGCTCATCCAGCGCTGCAGCCCAACCCATGCCCACCCAGCCAGGCTGCAGCTCCCCCAGATTCCCCAGCCTTCCCACATCCCAGGGAAGGTCTCACTGAAGCCACAATGGACAGCTGTATAATGTGAGGGACACCAGGGCTGGCTTTTGGAGCAGCTGTGCAGTCAGGAAGGGCAGGCAGGCCATGGGATGCTCTCACTGCCCTTTAGTGATGTGAAGGATGAAGTGTAACAGCGCCAAGGTCTCCTGGTGCCCTGAAAGCACATAGAGGACTCCCTGGAGATGGAGCAACCTGTTTCTTCCTGCTCCTCTGACACTCACCCCATGCTCAGCACTGCACCAGGAGCAAAGCTAATGACAATCACAAACCTGCCCTGGCTCTTGTCCAGCTCATAGAACCCTGTCTGCATGCAGAGCTCTAGGATGGGACACCTGTGTCCCTGGGGTGATGGCACAGTGCTGCAGAATGTGGCAGCACTCAGCTGGGTCTGCATTTCCCAGGGTACCAGAGCATGACACATCACACATTGACTTTTTATGCACAAATTTTCCCTTTTCTTGTTAGGGAAGCAGTCTTGAGGGGGAATGGCTGCTCAGAAGAGCACTGGCACATCTGAGGTAGAGGTTTTTTGTTTGCTTATGGTGTCAGAGAGGAGCAGTCATGGCCTATATTCACACAATAGCAAAGGAGAGCCTCGAACTACATTCAGCTTGGGGGCTATGACCAGTCCATAGATAACCAGGAAGAAAAGTCAGTGTTTTCCCCTTGGAACTGCCTATTTACATCTGAAAACTAGCAGAGACCTTGCTCGGAGGCTGGGACAAACAGCTCCTTTTACTGCCTGCTGCCCATGAGGCTTTCCCCTCCCCCTCCAAGAGGAAACTTCCAGTAACTGAGGTATAAAAATTAATGCATAACTATGCTCCAGGGCCAGCTGTAAAACTCATACAGGAAGACACCTCACTATGGCAGGCTGCCCCCAAAGCAGGTCACAGCCTTCATCAGAGAGGGAAGAGGCAGCTCTGTCTGCACCCTCCTGGTGCAGGTCAGGCTTTGGGGGCTAGACCAAGGTGCCCTGACCTGCAGGTATTTCCAGCACAATGTGTCAGCCAAGATTCCCTAACGGAGGTCTTGGATCCCTCGGGAGGTTGCAATGCTGGGACACCATGTGGTGCAGCAGTCCCTAGTTTCATCAGAGATTTCATGGAACAAGGGATGGAAACAGAGAGGAATTTGGTGAGGGGAAACCTTCTTCCTCCTCCACACTTGCCACCATGCCACATCCTGGGAATAACCACCAGGACTCAGCTGAGTGGCAATATTTAGGAAATTTTGAAGAAATGTCTTTCGACCGTATCCCATTCATCTTTCTCCTGGACTTTACATATAAGATTAGGATTTGTGCCACATGGTTTTCCTGCAAATGTGCGGGAATTGTGTCTTCCATGGCTGATGGGCTTCTCCATCCATCCAGCTGCATGTGAAGCTTTCAAGGAGCTGTGGTTGCAGATCCTGGCACAGGAGACCAAGGCCTCATGTTTCTCCCAGCAGGACTGAGGGAAGGCAAGAAAAAAGCTGGGTAATTAAACAGCACTCCTCAGAACATCTGCGAGAGTCAAACAGCATAAACATCCCTCCTGTGCACACCCTTACCCTTGCGTGAAGCTCTATCGACCCTTACCTGCTGAAATCCTTCACAGTCCATGGGCCCACAGCCATGGGCAGCACCCCTGATGCTGCCTGCCCTCCCTAGCCAAACCTTCTCACCCCTCTTCTGGAAGGACGTTTCATACTAACATGAAACAACCAAAACCAGTGCTTTTCTGAAGTCCTGCCACCACCATGTGCAGGAGGAGCAAATGCATTCCTGGCTAGGGGAAAGCAGCTGATTCCCAGAGTCCCTACAGGTCACACCCCAGACCATGGCAGCAAAATCATAGGGCTGGGATAGAAGGAGGAAGGTGCCACATCCCAGAACTGATTTCACCTTTACTGGTACCCCTGAGCTCAGGTGAGGCCACCAAACTGTGCTAGGCATGTGTGTCCACCACACTGCAGACTCAGCCAGGTCTTCTGGGATTTGGGAGCCTATTTACCATGGGGATTTCAGCAAACAGGAGATTAAGTGACTCACAATGCTTTAAAAATGTGTTCCTCGATATCTTTACTGAAGCAAAGGTGACGCTATGGGTAATTTCTTTAAAGGAAGGTATAAACGTGGGTGGCTGACTGCCAGTTCATTATATCAGAATCAGTTTTCATTAGGAGGGGAGGCTTGTGTGCTTATTAATTGTTTCTCTAATTGCTTTCTCTCCCTGCTACCAGGGCAGCCTGCTGTCTGTCTGTGCCTGGAGGGCAGAGTCCTGCATAACTCATCCCTGATCTGCTAACATGGGTAACTATAAATAAATGGTGACACCTGAGAGTGGAGGAGGAAAGGGACCGTGCTTCTCAACCTGAGATAGTCTAGTCAGCTTATGCAACAGAAGGTGACTGGTGACAATCTGTAGTTATTAACTGAGCAGGACTATTTCTGATCACTGAGGGCTCTGACCCGGCCAACATAAAACAAAATTCCCCATCTCTGAGCTGGATAAATCTAGACTAACAAGAAGTTGCTAATTATTTAAAGTGAAGAAAATAGCTGCATGTTCTCCAGTAAGCAGTATTTTAAAACCATGAGGAGCTGCTAAACTTCAGTATCTGCTGCAACTTACCCCCCCAAAAATAAAAATGCCCATTTGTGACTATGAAGGAGTCCCTTGGGAGACTGAAAGGCAATTTCAAGTGCTCCAAATGAGCCTTGGCAATTCTCACCATTGGATTTAACACATTACAGTGACAGTCATCCCTCCGATTTTAACCCTCCTCCCTTCTGCCACCAGCTGCTGCTGCCAGCATGCAGTGGTCACGCTTGCCTCTGGTTCTCACAGCATGGCACAGTCACCTAAATGGGGACAAGCCTGGTTTAATTAATGCAGCTGTCACAGAGTGGGCAGTAGTGGGGCTCACATATTCCTCCCCTCGGCACCAGGGAAGCAGGAGGATCACTGAGAGGATCCCTTGGCTTGCCCTGCTAGGACGAAACAGCACTTTTCTGGGAGACCCTGCCCATGCAGAGGGTAAGAGCTGGGAGGGACAGGATGCTGCAGAGAGACCTTGCTGCAGGGACACACAGACAGGAGTGAAAGATGGGGAGGAAGAGCCCTGTACTCTCCTTTGTCCCTGCTGTAACCTGAATCACTCATCTGAGCATTCAGCACCCTGCACTGCCCAGAACATGATCCTCCAGGATGTGGAAGTCTGCAGGCAGAGAGAGGGAAGTAGAGCCAGATAATAGAGCAATGAGGACCTTGTGGAGGTGAAGCTTCAGCTCTGCCTCCCTGTAAGCAGGGATGCCTACCTGTGCAGGTACCCCTGTTACGCACAAGCACACTCACACACACCTACCTTTGCTAACAGCAGAGGCAGCCACAGAGTCCATATTTTCTAGGTTTTACTTCTATATCTGCAAAAAGCAAGTTTGCTTCTGTTTCTGATTCCCTGTAATTATCGTGAAATGCCTTCAAGAGAGCAGCTCTGTCTTCTCGGCTGAGTGAGTCTTTGATGTCCAGCACTGCACTCAGGTGTTCCTTCCTTCCAAAGGAACAAGAGGGCAGGTCAGTGAATGAGTCCAGAAAAAAAATAAAAGCTTGTTTCCTGTCACTCAGTTTTGCTGGACCAGACCAAAGACTGGAAGCTGCTTTTTACACCCTCTGGCTACCGAAGGGGGAGGCCATATCCCAAGAGCTGTGTGGGATAGGGTTGAGCTGTTGGGTCCTAAGCCCAGGGCACACAGCATCCCTATGAAGTATTTAAAATGCTCAGCTCAGGTTATTCCTAGAAAAAGACCTGTATCTATCATAAAAGGTTTCTGATAACTCAACATTTGACCATTGGGAAGCATTTCTGGTATCTTTTCTCCCCTCAGATGGAGCTAATTCTTGTTCATGTGGAAGGTTACAGGGTTTTTGTTCTACAGAGCACTGTTCCACTGAGCGGGGTAACACCATATTGGATATAAGTCAAATGTATCCAAGCCAAACAGTTTGAAACAGAGAAATCTGTTATAATCAAGAGCAGTACGCCCACTCATACCAGGATGACCTCCTCTGAGATCTGGGTCTTCTGAGAATTTTCTATGCCCACTTCCTATACTGTACATATACATATCTATCTCTCTCTCTCTCTCTCTCTATATATATATATATATACATATATATATCATTGCTATGTTGTATCTGATAAGCAGCTTTTTAGCTCAATAGCGTCTTCAAAAGTAATGAAGTAAAAAAGAAGTAAGGAACCAGATGAAGCATAACATAATCTCTTTGTCTTTCTTTTTATTTTTTTTCTTTGCCTACAGCAGTCCTTCCTACAGAAGTCTGGAGACTTCCTTTGCTGTGGGTTATATCATGACTATCATGTTGAAGAGGCACTGAAATAATTATCTACCACAAATTGTCTGCCCCACATTTGAAGGTATTCACACTTTTGGCCTTCACAGCATCCTGTGACAGAGAGCTCTACACTGCAATCATGTTAAGTTGGAAAAACACAGGCACTAGCACAGCACATCAGAACAAAAGATAGAGGCAATGAACCACAGGCTTTGGAACAAATGCAGTTAGCTCTGATCTCTCCTTCCTAGTAAAAGCTGTGTTTCAATTCTGTTAAGTTTCCTGTAAGAAATGTAAGTGAATATCCTTGCTGAATATACCTAGAAATTTGTGAAATTACCTATACAAGATTTGGTGAAGTGTTGAAGCCAAAAGCCAAGGGTTTGGAAATTATGAAATGCCTGAGTCAAGGATGTTCTTGAAACCTACATTTGACACACGTGCGACTGTAAACTCTGCATTCAGGTAGTACTTTTCCACAGCATTTCTGCTTTGTTGACAGCAATTTCATCCATCCTCCTTTACAGAAGGACATCTCAACTCACCAGTTCACGTCTGACAAAGGTGTAAACCAGGCACCAGTGAGTACATTAAAAGGGCCCCTGTGCCTGGCCCAACACACTGCAAAAGTATCACAGGACTAATATTGTTGTAGGCCTTCCGGTGTCAAGTAATCATGCAAGAAAGTACGGAAGTCAAACCAATAAAAGACATTACCTGAGATCAGGAAATTCTTTTAGAATGGGCAGAAGTGCTATTTTCATCCCCTCAGGATCAGAAGTTTGAATAAGTTCTAAAATTGCTTTTATGGGATCCTTGAGAGAACCAGCTGCAGGACCCTGGGGAGAGAAGCGATAGTGTGTTCAGGGCAAGAGAAATAGCACACCTCATTGAGAGCTGGACTTGTGTCAGACTGGGAATCTCTCTGTGTGGCTTATTAGCTTTGCAGGAGTGTCTGTGCATGTATAGAAACCTGGTTTTCCCCAGGGTAACAGAAAAGAACCTGGGGAGCCGTCACAGCCTACTTCCAGGGTGGCTGGGCAGCTATCTTCAGCAGTGCAGAATCCCCTCCTGCATTTCTTTTGGCAAAGTTGGCAAATGTACCTCATTTTTTCCTAGATTCCTTGTCCTTTCAGGGCTGTTTCACCCTGCGGGAAGTGGTTTGCTCCTAGAGGTAAGCACAGCCCTGTGCTTGACCTATGTGAAAACAAGCTTTATTGGCCAAACATGCTGGCATTTCTGCTCCCACAAAGCAAGTCCAGGGACAGAAAAGCAACCTTAGGGACAGGATGAGGGGACACAGATCCTCTAACAGAAAAAAAAGTGGGAAACAGGGCTGGACAGTGTAAAGAACATAACATGGTTGGTAGATGCTGCATACGATCAACTCCCTCTAATCTGGAGCACACAGGAGAAAAAAGTCTCATCAAAAAACACACAGCATTTTTAGCAGAGCTGGAGAAGCAGAATGCAGATGAAGCACCAAGAGAGAGCTTCAGGTCTTGCTCACATTTTTCATCAGTGCAGTAATGCAATTAAATTGCTTCCCTGAATTATTGATGCCACCACGTCAACAGAGACTCTGTGACAAAGCAAACCTGGAGAACAGGGTGCCAAAATAGGGCAGGAGAAGCCCAGGTTCCCCTGATCTCCAGGGGGCATTAGAAACAGCAACTCACATTCTCCATGAGGCACCTCTGCACTGAACATAAATTAAAAATAATAATAATATTTGAAGACAGCCTTCCCCCTCTCCCCCTGCACTGCAGGCGCACAGCATGTCTAGCTCTGCTCAGTGCATAAGCTGTACTCAGCTCCTGAGGCACTGGTACTGTACAGCTTCATACTTGGCAAGCTCACTATTACAAAATGCTAATTAATTTGAAGGCGTCAGATTTAGTTAAGCACTACATAGACGGGCAAGGTCAGAGGTAAACAGCCTGCAGTCTAAAAGGAAAAAAAAAAGGTGTCTTGTCAGCAGTGTTTAAGTGCCTTTGACACGTAATGCTCTTAGGAGAGAAGCAAGGTATTTCCTAATGTGTTTTGAGAATGGAGGGGAAGGAAGAGCCTGAAGAAAGGGCAGGGAGCAGGTGCAGCCTGTGCAGCAACTGCACGATAAATTCAGTCTGCAGCAGAGTACGTATTTCACATGCATAACCGTGTGCCTCATGGCTGAGGATCAGGCTGTCCCCTGCAAGTCACTTGTGCATTTCATCTCCAAGGTTTTTGGTGCTCTCGCATCAAGTAAGAAAGTGCACGCACTAGGGACACTGGTGAAACAGTGCTAACCAGATGCAGCCTTTTTTCACCCAAGCTTAATGTCGGGTTTTAATAGATAATTAGGTTTCCTGTATCTCTTTTGCACTGTTCCGTGCACATTGCATCCAAAGCTGATGCTGAGCACAGCATTACTGGTAAACTCCAGAGTTAAGATTAGAGAACCTTCCTGCTATTCCTCATGGCTCAATTGCTCAAAGCATTGATTCATCTGTCATTGATCACTCCAGGAGGGGTGGGTCTTCAGCTAAAAGCACTGGCAGCTTCCAGCTTTCCACCATGAAACCAATGCATTAATTATAATGGGTCTGAGAGGATTTTAGAGAAGCCTACAGGCGATCATTTTTATTTCGTTTTATTCATCAGACAAGGGAAGAATTGCTGACAAATGGCTTGCAAGGGACTCATCTGTGAGAAAACAGATTTTCAGTCCCGAGCACATAAATCGGCAAGTTGTGAGAATGAGTCAGCATTTGTGAAATTATTAAAACCATTATAGCCAAGGGGGTTTATATGCTCTGTCACTTCTGAGTCCTGTTACCAGACTGACTTTACAACCACTGCTGTGCTGCTCAGCCCAGCCCCTTATGAAGCACCGTGCCTGGGCACCCTCAGCCTGCATCTGCTAATGAGCCATGCCAGGAAAACTGCATGGCAGTGATTCTCCAACTGGACCAGCTGCAGGAGCGGACACTGCTGCCACTGCAGTCCTTGCCCCTGGGTAATCAAGGGACCCATGTGACAGGCCGGTGGCACCCGCAGGTGCTGTGTGCAGCACTGCCAATTACATCAGATTATGAATTGAGCAAAGAGGCTTTTTTAAGCTTCTGAAGTTGTTTCTGCAAATCAGAACCAGCACTTCTGCACAAGTTTTCTTCAGAGGTGTGGCTCTGCTCTCACATCCCATCTTCTGCAATGCGCCTTCACCTCCTGTGAGGTGTTTACCCCTGCAGGAAGACTCGTTCCTCCCCACAACTGTCAGCAACCACAACAGCATTGGCATGTTTTTGCCATGAGGAAATGCCACATCACAGGGAAATGGCTCAGGCAGCCATCACCCCAGCTCTGAGGGGCTGGGAAGGGCCTGTGGGTTGGGAGGAGGCTGGATGGAGGGGTAGCAGTGCACACCCCATGCCCAGGGAGGAGCAGCCATACAAGGCAATCCACAGAGCAGGTGAAGATGTGGAGCAGCCTTTTTGGTTCATCACTCCAGAGGCTCAAGGGAAAGCACTGCCACCCCATGCCATGTACCAGAGGCCTGATGTGGGGAGCTGGCAGCTTTGGAGCTGTCTCACCAGCTCAGAGGAGCACGCCTCATTCTTGTGTCAGTGGCAGCGTGCAAAACTTGCCTCCTCCAGTCACACATTTCAAAACCATGAACTAACAGCTTCTGACAGATCAGAAGGGCTGTCAGCACATCTGACTGTCATTTCTGTGAAGCTTGATACCCCTGCGGTAAAAACTCTTAAGCTTTTTTGTTGCTTTCAGAGTCTTTTCCTCTGCTGGTATTGCTCTTGATGAAAGAGAGCAAAACTGTAACCATATCAAAGACTTACTAAGCACTCTTTAAAGATGGTTTGCATCATCCTATGATCTTCTTCTATCTTGTTGACAGTCCTCCTCCTCTGCATAGAAGATGGTTTCCTGGGAGTGGTCAGGAGGGCCTGCACGTATTCTGTAATAATGATGGCATTGACAGCCTTGACGAGGGCCTGTTCCAGAGCAAAGACACTCAGATTAACTCCCCTGCACTGAGCAAAGTCCAGACCACATGTATACCAGGGCAGACAGTGGAAATTCTGCCCATGCAGATGGCTGTCCCATTTCTTTGCTTAAGTATTAATTTAAAATGCTTGATCTAACACTTGGACTACCTCCAAGCTGCATGTGCATGACATAAACCTTGGTGGTAAGTGTGGAGACTTCCAATCAAGGCAATGGGACCAGTTAGCTGAGCCAGAGGTCACTCACAGTCCAGAGCTGCAGCAACATTTGGCTTGTTAACAAATACATCACCTAGGGAGAGCTTGGGCTGCAAAGCTAGATGCAGCCTCCCTGGAGCACCCACACTAGACACAGGGCCCTTGGGCACACAGTTGTGGCTGGGCACAGAGAAGTCACCTGAGCAGCTCCCTCTGAGCTCCCACTACCTGCTGAGGAACCCCAGTGCAGAGGCCATGCAGCATCCAACAGGGACAGGGAGTGTTTCTGAGGGGAGGTGGGCTGCTGCACAGAAACCACATTTTGTTAGCAATTGAAATCAGAAGAGTTTTAGGCTGCAGTCCAGAGGTACAGGAAATCCCCAGCTCTGTCCAAAACAGACAAAGCAAGAGACAGAGAGCTCTGGCACAGCGTTTCACCACCGAGCTGCTGCTTGCCCCAGCACTAATGTGACATAATGTGCAGTGACAGGCTTTGAGCAGCAGCAGAACAGATCCTGTTTTTTTCTCTTCCATTACCTTTTTCCATATTGCAAAATGTTAATTAAAATCATCACTGACAAAGAGACTGCAGACCTAAGAGTCCCATGCTTAGGAGGACGTGTGGCACACGTAGCAGCAGCAAATCCAGCCTGCACACAGGAGAGGGTACACCAGGTACCAATCTCATTGCTGAAGAGACAGACTCAAGGGTTTTGTGAGATCCTAGACAAGCTGTTTAGGCTACTGTATAGGTGAAAAAACTTGGGTACTTGGTGGGGTTGTTCTTTGCCAGTGCTCTGCATAGGAGACTATGCCCTTTAAGAATCTGGACTTTTCACCCCTCTATGTCCACTCTACATCAAAGGGATAAATATTCCTTAAAAATAAGGTTGGAGCACATTAGAAGCTGAGATGATTTCCAGTATAATGGTACTGGGGCAATGGTAGGATCAGAGGGAGCCTAATGTTCCCCTCTGTATTTGGAAGGTACATTCAGTTTCCATATTTCTTCACTTATTGGTTTCTCTGCTGAAATTACAGAAAGGTCCCAACTGTTGCTCTCTAGCTCTGGTGGACAGAGGTACTGGACTGAGACCAGTAGATATTTAAAAGCCCATTTGACAACAGACAAAACTGTAGTTTGGATTAATGTTCTAATACTGTGCCATCCAAAGGTTCAACGACTAGTTTTAGTGATTTCACAGAATCATAGAATGGTTTGGGTTGGTATGGACCTTAAAGATCATCTAGTTCCAACCCCCCTGCCGTGGGCAGGGACACCTTCCACCAGAACAGGTTGCACAGTACCCCATCCAACCTGGTCCTGAACACTTCCAGAGGTGGGGCATCCACAGCTTCTCTGGGCAGCTTGTTCCAACATCTCACCACTCCCACTGCAAAGAACTTCCTCCTAAAATCTAAACCTACTCTCTTTTTGAATCCATTCCCCCTTGTTCTGTCACTACACACCTTTGGAAAAAAAATCCCTCTCCATCTTTCTTATAAGTAGAAATCCCTCTCCAAACTTTCTTGTAAGTTTCCTGAGTAACATCTTGTTCTCACTTTCTTACTTAATTCTTACCTCATATATATCTGTTTTTTTCTTCCCAAAGGTCAAAAAGCTTTGCTTTAAGGATTCAAGGATGTGGTCAAAACCACTGTCACACTTTTTGAAGTGGTCCTTCAGTGTTTCCTGAGGAAAAGAAACAGATAGAGTCAAAGGGGGCACATGTAGAGACACTGCACAAACAACAGACACAGATTATTGTGCCTTTGCTCTTTCTGCTTTTGGAAACAGACTCCTCCACAAACTGCAGCATCCTGTGCCTTTGTTTCAAAGAAAGGCAAAACATCAAAGAAAGAAACAATTCCAGCTCAGGAGGGATGTATTAACTTCTTAAGCCCAAACCTGGAAGACTGAAACCTGAGCCCTAGGTCTCCTGTTCCCCATGCTCCCTGTCAGAACCACCCCCAGGTCCCATGTAGATGTGTGGGCCCATGAGACATTCTGGCACTGAGCTCTGGAGACCAAAACTGCGCTGTGTAGCCAGAGTTTCTCTTGTCATTTTCCTTTTGCTGCCTTCAGGGTGCCTGAAGGATCCTGTGCCATGAGCCTGAAGATGCTCCGGGGAGCTTCCCAGGGAAATGCACAGGATCACACACTGTTGGAAGCCTGGAATTCTGTGTTTTCCAGGCACAAGGGTGAAGGGTGTCTGGGCTAATAGGCTGATACTAGAAAGTGCGAAGGGAGGGGACCTTATCTCAAGGGAGGGACACATTTCTTGCCAGCCTTCTCTATGTCCTGACTACCCAGCACAGCCCTGGGCTCTGTGAGTTATCACTGTCCTGGGAAGATGCACAGGGAATGAATAGGTACCAGGTGGAATTCAACTTTCGGGGTCTTGGTACTCATTTGTAGCACTTCAAACAGCAAGCACACAAACAGTGAAACAGGGATCCCAAAACTGGGAAAGGTGAAGCTGTCCATATACAGATTCTGACAAGGCAGGGGAGAGTACCGGGCTTGAAGGCGAAACTATGACTTCACCCTTTCCAAATCAGGACATGAGAGGGAAGTGCACGCCAGCCATATGGTCTGAAAATAGTCAGAATTAAAATGGGTCTTCCATACCCTGACTTTAGAAGTGACAGTCTGCAGAAAATGCTCCATGATGTCATCTTCCATCTTGTCTAGAAATCCATTTACCATAACGTTCTGGCCAGTGCTGATACTGCAAATGTATGTTAGCTTATGCCAGACAGTTCTGTTAAAAAAAAAAGCAACCTGAAAGTATTGATCAGATCAAATCATGCTATTCTCTCAGATCAAAACTCTTTCTACTGTAACCAACACAACTGGCTGGGTAATTGAATGGACACATGCTCAGGTCCAAAGCTAGCTCAGTGACCCGCATTTGTGCACTCATTAAGACACTGCCACAAGGACATGAAAGCTCAGTGCACGCAAATGCCACTTGTACCCGTCACTAGTGAGATCAGATCAGTAAAAACTTTCAGTATTTTCAAAAACAAGTAAGCATGAAGCAGCCCTGACAAACAGAGTCTGGGTGAGCATCCTGTGTGCCTTTGACAACCTACAAATGCATGACAAACAATTATCTTCCATTAGAACAATCTTCCAGTCAGCAAATCCTGGTTAAAATTACCATCAGCTTGAAACCAGACATTTTACGTTCTGGAAAGGCTCAGTGTACAACTTCATTCTCAGTAACGCTATAAAGGATTACATAGAAGAGACTCATAAGTATTCAGTCTAGGATCCAGCATCAGCAACATACAAATACAACAAACAAAGCAGCTACCTAGGCTCAATGCGAGGCTCTGATGTCAAGTGATCACTGTGCATATGTTGGATTTTGGCATTTTGCTGACTCCAGAGATCCCTGGATAACTTTACACTGGAAGAAGAGAAGCAACCTTCTCTGTTGCTGCAAGTGCTTTTGAAACTAGCTCGTAGGTGCAAACATCCTCCTCCACCCTTCTGCTCTTTACTGCTTCCCTCCTTCCTAGCAACCCCAGGGAGAGCCTGGCATATTCCATGGGGTTTCATTCAGCAAAGCACCTAAGATTGCACCTACCAAGTGCACTAGCATACATCTCGGCATAACCTTTATGAGGCTTTCCTGCTGGAGAATGATCAGGCCAGGGAAAGGAATGACATCACAACCCACAGCAGGGTTAGCCAGGATAGTGTCCCCACTGCTGCCTTCCTCCTGCTCATTGCAGGAAGGGGGAGATGGCTACAGCCCCCGCACCTGCAGATCCTGGGAGCAGGCAAAAAGTGGCAGTACAGCCCTGCCAATGCAGCAGTCAAGGCTCTGGCCACAGTCACAGCCCCCATCTGAGCCTCCCTCTTGGTGGGGCAGCCAGGGCAGCTCTGAAGGGGTCTTGCTGACAGCAGCTGGCTTCCTCCATGCTTAAAGACTGGTGTGCACAGGGTTGGATGACCAGATCCAGCTGGATACAAGGTTGGCATTATACCAGAGTCAGAAGGAGATCAGACCAGCAGAACACTTGTTTTGTTCCCTGTTCATGAGGCTCTGGTTTCTAACCTGAGAATGCAGCAATTCTCCAGGATTCGTAAGCTGCTGCAGATCTGAGGGTAGCCATCAAGCTGGAGAAACCTTCTTACTTCATCTTCATAGCTAGATTAAAACAGGAAGAAGTACCTTTAATCTGGCGTGCTCTGTAACACATCTGACAGCAATAACCAACTGAAGAAATATTCTGTGATTATTTGTCCTTTTAGGGCACGGTTTCAACCCCCAAGGTGGGATCTATAGCATGACAAAGACAGTGTCTGCCCTGCCCAGCTGGTGAGGAAGAAAAACACAGGAATGACAGGGAGAGCCCTTGAGCTGCCTGGGTACCTCTGCCAGGGACCAAGAGGCAGGAGGTTGATTTGCAACACTTCCTTCTGGGAAGCAACTCAGGCTTTGCCGATAAAGCTGCAGAACAAAGTCTCAGTGTGTATGAATAACCTACAAGGTCTGTCAATTGCTTTGTCAGCCTCAGTCTCACAAACGGCTCCTGGACAACTCCATTTTATAGGAATTTCCTTCCTCTCATCTCCTCATGTGGCAGGCCAAGGATCTTAAATATCCATCTGAAACACTACTTACAACCAGCAGTCCTGGCATTTTCTGCTGCAGGGATACACAGGGAGAGAAGCACCCAAGAACAAAAAGCAGATGAAGGGAGTCAGAGGAAGTGGTGAGAGGCCAGATGAGAAGGCATTCATTCTCCTATGAGAACCAAGACAGAGCAGCGCTCCCCACCCTCCCACAGAGCCAGGAGAAAGCACTGTGCCTGGGAAGCACAGCCAGGGCAGGGAGGGCTAGGCCTGGGTACCGGACACGTGACTGCCCCGCTTCCCAGGTGTGTTTAAGGTCTGAGCCTCTCCAGAACATCCCCCAAGGCTTCATCCTGTCCCAGCTAGTCCAGATGCACTTTGTTCCCTCAGCTTTAGTCCAACAATAAATCCTGAGCACACAAACAGCAGTGAAGTGCTGTCTCTCTGGTAACAGCTTGGTGGGAAAGAGCCATCAAGATCCAGGTGAGCACAGCATCACCAGCTGCTTCATCAGGATTTCTTTCTTCTGAGCACTGAGAATGTTACCAAGGAGGAAAACAGCATCCTTCCTACCTCTCCAGGAACCTCAGGCACTCCTCCAGGCACTCAGCTTCCACCTTCTCACTCAGGCTCTCGCTGACTCGTCTGGCAGTCTCTGTCTTCTCTGTTAGTATCTGTGGATTTCAACATGTGAGAGGAGAACTGGCCAAAGCCATTTGTTCCCTATGTAATGAACAGGAATACATCCCTCTGCCCTCTAGGCAACAACTTCTGCTTCAGTTTTGAGAGCCCTCATGGAAATAAATGTCTTTTTCCTCATCCTGATTGTAATGCCTGACCCTACACCTTTGCTACCACTGTTTTTGTTGTGGTCAGCAGGCCAGTGCTTGAGGAAAAGCCTGTCCCTGCAGATGTTCTCTGCTGGCCACATCCAGCCTGGCAGCTCAGCTCATCCATAGACCTGCCATCTGCCGGAGCACCTGTGCTTCTACCTGACTCACCCTCGCAGCAAAATTTGGGTGCAGCCACTAAAAAGAAGGTTAGGCAGATCTAACTGTGTGCCCTGCACCTCTGCCAGGGTCTCTACATGGGATGCCTGGAGAGGGCAGGTGTCACCTTCCCAGCCACCACCACTCATGCCTGACACAGAGCTGTGTTAAACCCCGCAGCACATGTCCTGCCCCACCGACCCCAGCTGGTTGGCCCAGGTGGTTCCAGGAGGTGGGCTGTGTCAGACAGCTCAAAATTCACCCCATATCAGGCAGGCTTGAGCAGGTGGCAACTTAATGCTGCCCATTAGTTGCTCTGTGGAAACAAAAGCTTGCAAGGAGAGGAGAGCCAGATGGATAAAAGGAGACAGATGGACCCATATGCTGTGCTCTCCCAGTGCTCGTCAGCCAGAGACAAAGGGTGACTTACATCATGAATGGGTTTTTCCACTGCTCACAACAGATGTAAAAGCTCACTCAAAGGGACAGGATAAAATATGCCACCCTAAAGTGTTGGAAAACCACAGCTGATGAGTTTCCGTGACACCTTGTTCATTTTCTATCTGAAGTTTAGGTGTCAGCCTGAGAAAATTGAGGAGGTGGTAATTTCATAAGGCTTTCCTATTAATCCAGGCTTTTCCATCACCCACTCCAGAGCATTCAAACCTGTCAGTTGCATACACAACAGTGAAACCACTCATGCTGAAGCATGGCCAGATGTTACAGATATGAGGACTGTGGGATTCAAACCAGGCTTTGTCTTAGTTCCTGTTAGGAAACTTTTCACTGTAAGCCAGAAGCAGGAAAACAACCAGCTTGGTAGCTAAAAGTCCTCTCAGCACAGGTACATCACTGGATACATCATTTCTCCATTGCTCCAGCAGGTACAGGGCAAGGCAAGGAGGAAACAGTCCCTGTTGTGAGTTCCACCTTTGGTGCCTGGGTTTGAGATGGGCCAGAAAAGCCAGTGCTTGCCAGCTAAAGCTGTATCCTCACAAGGAAAACCAGCTGCTGTTAACCTACAATGCTTCCAAAGCCCGAGGTTGCTGCCATCCTAAAGGACCATGGAGCTACTTCCCTCTCTTATGACCTGAAACAGGACTGCCGCTGGGGTGGTGGAAGCGGAGAAGAAAGACATAGTCATGGCAGCCCACAACCTGCCCCTGATCTCTAGCACCTCTTGAGCCCACATGTAGACTCCAGGATTTATTTTAATCCTTCTGCAGGTCTTGATCCAAACACCCTCTGCCCACAGTACGTGCTGCTCATAAATCAGCAGGGTGTGCTCCTGCAGTGCCCTTGGAGCACTCGCCTTCGCTGTGCTCTGCAGAATCCCCTCTCTCTGCCTGACCCACCAGGGCAGCAGCCTCAGCAGGGATAAGCAGGGAGCAGCCTGCCTGCATTTTGCACTGCCAGACATGGGGCCCTGCCACAGCTCAGCAGCTCTCCCTGCTTTTATAAAAGTGTTCTGCAGAATTCACACAGAGCAGACTGCGTAACACACGCCACAACTTTCCAAAAGGTTGTATGAAGATCCAGGTGCCAGTATGAAAATGCAGCTTCAGCTTGAATCAGCTCAGGCTTATCCCTAGTTTAGTAAGAGGTTTTTTTCCTTATGTATGCCCAGGACAAAAACAGGTTTGGGAGCAAACAGACACAGTTTAAGTATGGCAGCCAGCTTGCAGGCTTTTAACCCATTGAGCTTAGCCTGAGACATGCAAAACTGGGTCTTGCCAAATACCCACGCACTTGTGTGCAAAAACACCACTGCCCCAAAGTATGGGAGCTTTTCATTTCCCCCCAGTTTACCTCAATGACTGCAGCATCTGCACAAGGGGGTTTCCCAATATCAAAGGCTTCTTTCAGCGCTTTCCCTACTTCCTTCTAGATGATAAAACAAAATTAAAAAGTACAGTTAAGATACAATGGCATTCATAATGAGTTAGGTTTCCCAGTCTTTCATTATGCATTTGGACTAGATTAATTTCTGCCTCTATTTTTTTGGTTGTCTCATTTAACCCAAAGCCTGGCTATTTTCCAGATGACCTAATAACATTGTTCTGTTTTGTTCTACATTGTTTGTTTGAGTTTAAATGATTTGCAGCTTTCTTTCATCCCAGTGTCAGCTTGGGTTATCTGCAGTCTTCCCTAGTTAGCTTAGCTCAAATGAAGGCGTCCACACAGCAAAATAATGCTTAGACACATCTCCATGCTGCCAGCTACTGTAGCTGAGATTTTCCACCCTTCCTCTCTCCAACCAGCACCCACAGAAACCAGCCAGCATTAATTAAAACCATTCTCTTGCTTGAGCCAGGGACTTGTGAGTCAAAGAGGAGCAGGGTTAGTGTTTAGAGCTACTGTCATGGTGAGATCGGGCCCCATGAGACTGCACAACGGGAAATTTCCCAAGACTTGGCTGGCTTATGCTAGTTTGAATGGCTGTAAAAACAAAACCAACACTGCAGAGAAAGGGCTTGTTGCTTAAAACATGATCTGACCTTTATAGAAGCTGTAAACTCAAAAGCCTGGCTCGCTTATTTATTCTTTCATTTCTGAATCTTCCTCCAAGAAATGTAAAGTCTGATCTCCCATTTTTATCTTTGTTCTTTTCTGACTGATGAATTAGGAAATTTGTGGTTGTCAGGTGAAGAATTTAATCAAAAGTATGTTCAAAACAACTGCTCTCCCATATTCACTGAAAAGTGTTAGTCAAAGACAAATAAGCATTTGTAAACAACCAAGAAAAATTCCTTTCCTCACAAGTGCCATCACCTGACTGTGAGCAAATGTGTGAACACGATGTGCTGAGATAGCACATCCCAGCTGAGCTGCACAAACACTTCAAGCCTGCCCCCCACAATGGGACAAAGCGGGGCTTAGTGAGGAACTGCAAGGCAATTAATAACTTGTTGAACCCCAGCACTGAGTTGTTTTGCATCAGATGATGTGTTTGAAACAGAAACAGCTTGCTTGTCTGTAGCTCTTGTAGTGATACTGGCACCTCAGGCACCGAAACTCCAATGTGGAGAGGACCAACACTTCTGCTGTAATAAACAGGCCCAGCTTCCTTCTTTTTCCTTCCTGTCTGACCAAAATGTTGCAAGGCTTCAGATCCGGGGATGGTCAGTACACCTGTGCTGACTGCAGAACATGATCTTCTCAGTCCTCCTTTTATCCATTTGAAAAAATAGAGGGGTGGTGGGGAGAAGACACAGACCCAAGTGATCCTTTGTCAGTGTAAATGAGTGTGAGAATGAGCCCTGGCATCATGCTGGAAGGTCTGCCTCGCACCCATGTCACATTCCCCAGTAAAACAAGGGCAGAAGTGACGGACTGACAACTCAATCGATGGCATCTGCATTTTCATTTCACCAACTTTGCAACCTCAAAGGCACAAAGCTCCCTTGCCCCAGATGTGTCCAGGCTGAGGAGAACGCTGTCTGCGTGCAGAGATGACGAAGTTCATCTGGAATTCAGAAGCGGTTTTGAACTCCATGTGGCATCTGAGATCTCAGCACCTTCAGATACGGTCACCGTTGTCACCACTCATTTCTGTTTAAAGTGCTTTTAGTTTGCTCCGATATCAGGCTGCCACACCCAGCGATAAACCAGGTATTCATAAACAAAGCAGACCATGGCTTATTCTGCTCAGGATCTTCTCTTTCTAAAAATTTAGTCATCCATTGAAGTGGCAAAACACACAATGTGGTCTAGTCACAATTATGTATGACAGTTGTTCAGAGATAATGACAGGATTTTTGCTCAATAGCAACTTCCTGTATATTAGCATAATGAGGGGCTGAATTACCCTAGAACCAGAAATAGAGGGATAAAGCAGGTTTTATAAGCTGTGCCACTGAGCTGAAGAGACATCCATAATTTTTCCATATGGAGTCAGTTTATGTCCACTTAAGCTCATTAGCTTGAATCTGGAGCCGGTCCCAAGCTGGCCAGGTTTGAAGCAAGCTGGGGCAATGCTGTGCTACACTGTCCAGCACTTCCAGCTCTGTTCTCTCTGTACAATGCAGCACCACATAGAGCTACAGTGCTGCAGGATCCAGAGGGGCATGAAAACCCAGGGCAGCATGGCACAAGAGCTCATAACCATGGCCAGATTGAGGTGAGTCTGCTAAGCACATGGTGTATCAGGAAAGCAGAAAGCCCATGGTTAAGCAAAAGCATTCTTCAGCTATTACACTAGAGGGAACTAAAAATAAGAAGTTAAATTTCCCATCACTGTTAGTCAGCATCTTTGAGGGCTTGTCGATGACTCAGTGACTCGCTCTAGGATACCCTCAGTGGCACTACCCTTAGTTAAGTCACTTCCTTCATTGAAACAAATGCTGAAAAAAAGAGCTTAATAACATGTGGTCTTCCCCAGGGTAATGATTAGAAACAGCCCATAAAGATACTTAAACACTGAAGCCAGTAGGCTTTAAGCACATTGTCACCAGCTGGCACTTCTACTCTCATGTTTGTGACTACCTTCATGTTCTCCTTCAGGGAATAAGTCTTGAGGAAAATCTCTGCAATTTAGAGTACTTTCCCTGGGATGATTCAGCAGTTTGCTGTGGAATTTCCCCTCCTCTGCTCCCCAGGGGCTGGTGGAAATGCAAAGCAAGAGAGCTGAGTGTGGTAACTCCTGCAGTTTCATTTCAGCTTTAGCTGAATAAAAGAGGCCCTGCTGAGTTTTCCAAATAAAGTGGTTTCCTCTGGAACTCCCATTGCTACAACACATCTTCCCTGCTTCATTTGTATTCCACATGTCTCAACAGAATTCTTCAAAGGGGGAGCTTTGCTGAGAAAAGAAAGAGATGCTGCAGTCCCAGGGCTGGGGTCACCTGTGGGATCACAAGGCAGGATTCTCTGTGGACGGCTGCTGGGTGGGCACCAGCTGCACATTTTCCTGTGCTGAGCTCTGGAAATAATTTTTGCTCTAACCTCAGCAGAGTTGGTCCAGCAGGCTGGAGGGGACTGTGAGGGCTCCACACACAGACAGACTTAGCAGCCTCGATATCCTGCACAGCTGAGGCAAAGGGGCTGTAAAAAAAAAAACCCATCTGTTGCACATGATGGGATCATTAACAGATGGAGAAAAGATCAAGAACAACATCTTGAAATGACCCTCAATATGGAAGTGGGTTTCACCCATAGTGTCCCTTTCCTTCACATAAATGGGTTTCTGAGCAGAGCAGATTGCAGCTCTCTGAATACAGAGCAATGGGATGAAGAGAGATTTGCAAATGTCCCAGCATTTCCTTGCTAAGAAGCAAGGACAGGGCAGCATTCCTTTGGCAGCAGGGATGGATCTTCACACCTGTGTTCTGCAATGAGACTTGGTCAAGATGGAGACCTCGGGGCTCACACGTGCCTGAGAAGACCTGGCTATTTAACAAGGGCACCCCTTGATTTAGAACCAGAGAAATAAAACAGGCAGACTGGGGTAAAACTCCCGAGTTCTTACCCGTGCGATTGCAAGTAACTTTTCCTCAGTCTTCAAAATAATCCACACGAGGCACTGTGCACCGAGGGAAAGGCTGTGCTGGGGGACGTGCCCGGGTCTCACACATGCCTGGCTGCCACTGCGTACAGAAACAAGAGCTCAGCCGGAGGGGCAGCTTCCCGCGGGGCCGCAGCGTCGCCTGCCTGGCACCCCCTGCTTGGCACCACGGCCTCACACGGGGCAAACAGGGTGCCCTGCAAGGACCCAGCAGTGTTTGTCACGCTTGAGCAGCCACAGCGCAGCAGATGATCTTTACAATGGCCTTTTGCCAGCTATTGTTTTGTGCTGTTTCTTTTCCTTCTTCCTGCTTTTGCTGCCCAAGTTAAGATTTTTGCTTGTCGTTTCCCTCTCCCCTTCCCTCGCTGCTGTGCTGAATTCCTTCTCAGGCTTGGGGAGAGTCTCCCAAGCACACTTGCATGAACGCACAATTTTGCAAGTGTCACATATTCTCTCTGAATGGAATAAAAAGCAGCTATATACCAAGACAACTGCACCTATGCATGAGCTTTCATAGAGGTTGTAACTGTATTTAGAGAGGAAAAATCAAATGCTGAAGTCTGGCATCTCTGCTCTTCTCATTTCCACTTTTTTCACTACCATCTGACTAATACAGTCGCTGGTCTTACTTGTTTGGTTTTTTTTTTTCTTGAAGGAATTCAGCATTTATACAATAAATCTTTTCTTATATTTGACTCTCCTTTATATATTTAAATTACGTAATTTTTCACCTCAAATTTTATTTAAGTTTTCAGTGTTTCATCAATCCATTACTCCAAAGCTTTACCATTTTAAAAGAAGCAGTAAGTGGTACTCCTGACCACTTGCCTGATGATGGCCAGTGTGTACCCACCGCACTGCTTCCCTCTTTCAGGAGCTGGCTGGGGGAAAAGCCCGCCTGATGAACTGCTTATGAGCTAATCAAGGGTTTATGAGTGTGATTACTACAAGGAACAGAGAAGCTGTAGGCTTGGATGAAAGCAGTCAAATAATCCAAAAAGGCTGAGAACTGTTAGGGCATAAGTAGATTGGAGCTGCCAAGCAGCAATTAAACCACAGACACAGAGAATCAAACGCCTCATCCACCATAAAAAAAGAAATCACAGGAGGATTTCAGGCTTTGATGACACCCACAGTTTTGAATTCACATCGGGCCAAAGGGTCCCAGATGTGCCACTCTTCAGATCAGGGTGAAAGCCATATCTATTTCCCCAAACTTGGGCAGGAATTTAATCATCTGTTACAGGTTTTTCTTGAGATCTGAACACTAATGAAGGAAATACAGAAACAACTGGGAAAACTACAAGCCAGATAAAGCAGAATGAGAACCAAGGGCAGGACAAGAGAAATCCATACAGCACCATGCTTACATAAAGGCCAGGGAAAATTGCTCTGGTGTAATTGGGGTATTATGGATCTTGCTAAAAAGTGAGGAAAGAAATTGTTCAATAAAGAAGAAAACTGTGCATGTCCAGCAGAGAAATACCTGCCCACCTCAGGCAAACCCTGAATCTGGTAGTAAGGATTTAGAAAGAGGCAGTACTGCAGTGAAAAAAGGCTCTGATTCTGAGAGCACGGAAGATAAAAGAGGCAGTGGGCAAACCTAAACTCAGCAAGAGTCCTGATCATCACTGCGTTATCAGGAAGCAGGAATTGTTCTCAGAAATGAAAAATAGAGACATAGAAAAAATTGAGAAAAAAAGTCCCTCAGACATACCTTTTGTACATTTTAATGCTCCATTCGTAAATTAAAAGACATTGGCTGAAGCTGAAACAGTTACTGTCAGTAAGTGTGGCAAGGTGAGAACACAAAGAGGCGTGACAGCAGCGGGCATAGGTGACAAGCAATCCTGCTTCCTTGAAGACATCACTTCTGTACTCCAGGCTGGGGAGAAATGTCATTTCCAGATGACTCAGGTGCTGTTTGAGTGCAGTCTCATCTGTGTTAGTAGAGGAATCAAACAGGGGAATCAGAGCTGCCATGTACTGCGTTAGTTTTTCCTCCAGATCTTTTCTCCAGAAGTTTGGACTCCAGGTGGAAACAGACTCCGTCTCTCGGCCGTTGCCAAGCCACTCTGCTTCCTTCTGCTTCTCCCACTTCAGTGATTCCCCCACTGACTGCAATGGCTCCAGGAGCATCCTATCACTTCCACTGAGTGCTTCTCCCACTACAGTCCACATTCGTTCAGCCAGCAGAGCATAAAGTGATTCAGACTTTCCCACACCATCATTTCCAGAATGCTCCAGATTATAAATTTGATTACAAGCTTCCAAAAATTTTCCTTGCTCAATGAATCTGCAGATGGTTTCCTCTGCAACAGAAAAAGAACACAACTTGCTTTTTGTTCATATATCAATAGGACCCACCACTTTAATATCTAAGTTATGAAGTATCTAGCTTATATTTATCCCACAATTTCTCAGGATCTACTCAAGATAAGCCCACTCAAGGTCTAGCATTAGCATCTCTCAGTTTCCTCAGGGCAAGCACATTTTTGTCTCTAAATTTCTTTCATCCTTTCTTGTCCAGGTTAACCAAGCCTGCAGATTAGTCTGTCATCATTCCAGAGACCTCCTCATGTGAGCAATGAAGGTACATTAATTACAATCTTTCCTTAAGAAATGTACCTTCTGTCCAGAAAAAAAGCAGTAAAGAAAGGACATCTTCTGAACAAGACAACAGCTGAAAGTCAAGCCTGGAAGGAATTCTCTGCCTCCTCTACAGAAACCTTGGCAGGACCACAGTGCTGCAAGCCCCCTTGGAAGGAAGTTTTTCAGTGCCACTTGTTTCCAAAGTGTCTTACCTAGCACATCCAGCCAACCAACAAGAGTTAAATGCACTCTCCCAACAGCTGCACAGAGCTGCATGGCTTTTTTCCATGTGTTTTGCAGATTACAAGATTGAGTAATGAAGGGCTAAGATTTGTCCAAAGGTATCTGGAGCCAAGCCCAGAGGACAAATCGAACTTGATGAGAATGCAGGGAAAGTTAACTGAAGCCAGAAGCAGTGGGACTTAAATAATTCAGGATACAACTTTGGGTATAGAGTGAAGAATGAAAAAGTATGAGCTTCCACTATATTTTGCCTATATCCTTCCTACCTTTCCTCTATGAAAACATCTCATATTTGTAGCAAGAATTATACTGAACAGGGCCGGAGGGAGGAACGTGACATGAAATGGAGAAGGGGTGAGGCAAGGCCCTCCAGCAAAGCAATTGGCAAGTTATTCAGGAGGGGCCTGCAAGCTGCCCCCGTCCTGCCTAGATACATGCAACACATAGGAAATGTTTAATTGGCACAACCAGCCCGTGTACAACCCACCTCCCCCTCCCATCTGTGGAGGAACAGCACAGTCACACCGATGGGGTGTCAGTCACACGTACATCGTCTTTCCCACAAGACACATCAGGAGCCTTTGCAGGGATAAAAATAAGAACAGTAAAGAGAAACATTTTGAGGCAAATGGAAAGTGAAATACAGAACAGCCCAGAGTAGCAAGTGTACAGTTCAGAAGGGACAAGAATTCATGTGAAGGATAGGGGAGAAGGAGAGTGGAAAGCACCTAATCCAGAAGCTAATGAAAAACAAGAGCCTGTGGGGCTGGGAGGGGCAGAGAAGATCCAAGCCTGGACCCAGAGATAACTTCAAGGTTACCTGCAGGCGTCCCTCTCTCCACTCCCTTCCTACTGGTTGATATCTTCAGCAAGTTCCCTGCCTCATCCTCAGCACCAGCCTTCTCCACTGCCTCCTTCCCACCAACCACGGTCTTCAGCAATTTGCTTGCCAAGGTTTTCAATTTCCCTTTCCTCTTCACCTCCTGCTTCTTTCTCTCTTCATGTGTAGCCTCAGGCAGTATTCTTGCATTTTCCCCAGCAATTTTCTCCGCCTTCTTGTTGCCTCCTGCCACGAAGGCTGCCCAGGAATGCTTTGTCTTCCTCATGGTCCAAGCAGATTCAGGTGCTTTCTGTCTGACTGGGAATACTATCGGGAGAAAACATGACAAACACTCCTATGCAAAGTAATCTTAATGTCTATCTCCCAAAGAGGTTTTCTCGTCTGATTTATTTTTTTTTCTGTGCAGCTACAGGCTTCAGCTGCCTTTGAAAAAGTCTAACCTGGTTCCTGTCCCTGCCAAGTGAGGACACTTTTATAGGCTTCCAGCCCTCTTATGTAATCCTTCCCTCTTCTAGGAAAATAATGTCAAAAACCTCATACATAATCTAACCACAACCACTGGGGGAAAGCCAGGGGGATTTTCGGCGTTTTCTAAATGATTAAAACATCCCTGTGCTGCCATTTATGTTGATGACAATCCTATCAGTTTAAAGGAGTTGATTAGTAATAGTTTCTGTGGAGCACTCATCCTTTTCCACCCTCCCCACGTGCCCAGGCTGCACCTGAGTTTTTCTTTGGCAGGGAGATCACATTCGAGTTTGGAGCCAAGTTTTTCCTTCACCTCCCAGCAAGCCTAGTGCTAGCCACCAGGGATGTAAAGGCCCAGAGAATGGGTGTTGGTTTCCACGTTTTAATAACACCATTCAGAGGAGATGAGAGTGATCTCAGCCTTCTGGAATGTGCAATATTGCAGCAACTATGTACACTATTATGTATTATTTTAAATTTATATACACACACACGGATGTAAGTGGCGTAACATTACAGCAATCCACCATATGTGTGGGTGTGGGGGTGTGTGTGTCCATATGTGTGTGAACACAGACGGATCGGTTCACTAGCCAATATCCACAAGTGAAGAAAAAGGAGATGTATGTCTTCTTAGCACGAGGTCCATACTGGGCTGCTAAAGGTTCTGACCATAAACCACACAAAAAATTCCTCCACAGAAAGTATCCTTTAAATCCAGGAGATTGCGTTTAAAATAGATTTTTTGTGAAGTCCCTACATTTCTGTGAGAACTTGGAGAGAAGTTGAAATGCTGTCCTTACCACGCCCTCCTTGCAAGTGAATTATAAACTGGGTTTAATTCTCCATTTCATTATTGTAAAGATTAAATCAAGAGCATGAGGATTTTCATCAGCTGAGGACAGTTTGTATTAATCATTACAAGCTGTATTGATTCAAAACCATACACTATGCAGCAATGATTCCAGGGGTAAGAATTTAAGGGGTGATTTTTCCACACACCAGCTTGACTGTTTCAAATATGTGAATTCATATTTCTGGGTTTAATGCCTGCAGTTTCTTCCAAGATTTTCTATATTTTCATGATAGTAAAATTCCACTAGTTTCCTACTTGGAAACCAAGTAAATGTTATGTTGTTCTGGCTCTTTTATCGGTGCTTAATTCCACCAGCATGTTATCACAAAGCCGTTTGATTCATTAGTAACAATAGGGAGGAGGAAATAAATACATTTCAGTTGGAAAGAGAAACAGAAATTCCAGCAGTGGTCACACATTTGAGCTGCTGCCAGTAGGAAATACTGAGGTTGCAAAATACAGTGTTTTCCCAGCTCGTGAATAAAGTTGAAAATTGAGAGGCTTTGTACACATTCCGTTTTGACCTTTATTTTTAATCGGCTGAAGTTAAAATATCCCATTTGGAATGTTATAGCTGCACAGTATATGAATATAAGATGGAATAAGAGGGTCAGTACTGAGAGGAGCATTCCAGGCATGCTGAAGCCCTTCAGCAATATTTTCCCATGAAAATTCCAACACAATATATTTATGTTTCACTTCATCAGCAGTTTTCCACCGAGCCTGTCTCTAACAAAAACCATTTCCCTAGACTTCTCTGTGGAAGGAAATTAGATGTCAAAGTGCCAGTCCTGAAGGCAAGATTCTCTTCAGTACACAGATTTCGAACACACTTAAAATTGCAGATCATGGCCTAAACTGTGGCAACATGATGTGTGGGAATTGCTGTGTTTTCCCAGAAAGCTTCTTTCAAGGGAATACAATACAAGCCTGTGGAAAGCGAGGAGTGACTGCAGAGATGGACAGACATCCTGAGGCTAGGGCCAGCTCTTACTCCACGGACCGCTTGACCCGTTCAATCAAGGGAATGTCAGACACTCCTCAAGATGAGAGTGCTCTCAAGCTACAGCCCACCCAAGCTCTGCAGCACCAACAACCCAGATGGCTCCTTTGTCCTGCCTTCCCCTCACTCACAAACCAGGGCAACCAGTGTGTTTAGGCAGAGCAGGCCATGGCCTCCAGGAGCAGGCAGCCAGGAGCATCCTGCAAAGGGACAGCAGGATGGGGGTGGTCAGTCTGACCGAGGGTGCTGAGCCCAGCAGCAGCCGGAGGTGATGCCCCAATAGAGCAGCAATCCATCGTCACCCACTCTGCACCCCCTGCCCACAATTGCTTTGGGTTGAAGGGTGTTGTCATTGGGGGGAATGCGCTCTCACAGGAGGGAACATGCCACAGAGGAGCTGCCCAGAGGCCACCAGCAGCCTGCTTTTCTGGGCCTGTGTGCCTTAGCAGTACATGCAGGGTACACAGGTCTCTCCCCTCTGTCTCTAGTGCTATTTTACTGCTCGGGCTAAAATTCTGCAGTTAAAACACGGGGATCATTTGAGTCTCTACGAACACCATCTACCCCAGTGCTCCCATGGATGGTGTTATGCTGAGACAGGCAAATCTCACAGGGAAGCTACACCTTTACATAGAAGTGTTGAGACCAAAGTAGAACAGAGGTTTTTCACGAGGAGTTTATGTAATGCAAAGGAAATGTTTGCTGTCCAAAACCATTGTTTTGGGCAGAGGAACTGGGGCACAGCCATGTTTTATGTGCTCCTTCCATGGGCTCCCGACCTGCTCACCCAAGGGGAGCTGTTCCAAGGAAAGAAGGGCAATAGGAAATCGCAAGGACACAGGACCATGAACAAGGACAGTTCTGCTTCTGAACAAACTCCTTTGTCAGGTGTACCAAATGACTCTCCTTTCTCCAAAGCCACTTCTTGGAAGCCAGCCCTCTCCTTCTTCCTGGTGTTTCAATGCCTCCATTTATTCAGAGTAGGGTGTTCCCTAGCAGGGTCATTCTCCCTGCCATGACCCTTGCTATGCTTACTGTGAAAGAAGAGCAATTTGTCTCCTAGGAACATCCTCAGCATTCAGGAGTTTCCCTCATTGCCTGGAGCTCCTGGAAAAGTCCACAGCCTCCCCACATCACTGAGACTCTGTCTTCCTACCCCAGAAAAACTGTAACTCCTTTGTCTTTGGGATTTTCCATTAAACAAGTGAATATCTTCGATAAATTTTTATACTGTTTCTCTGTTGACTTAACTCTTTATCTCGGTATTTCCCATTTCTTCTGCCTGTATAGATAAAATCTCTTCATAATAAGTGGATTGTGTGCATGACTTGAAAAATAGCTGTTTGGTCTGGATGCTAATTGGATGAAGTCAGACTATTAGCACTACAAATTAAATGACTTTGCAGGAGTCCAGTTACATTAATATTCCAATTCCAGCAATGCAGCAATGCCCTGCTTGCTTTGCAGGGACACTACACGAACACAGTCAGGCACAGACAATGGAGACTTTGTGCTCAGTAGCATCTACTATATGAAATACACCTGGTCCTAACAGGCAGGTGGATCTGCAATATCTGCAGAGAGAGGTTTTTCACCTCCTACTTTTGTTTTCAGGACATGCTGGTACTTTCCACCGCTTTTAACCAAAGGCATGAAACACAGCAGAAAGGAATATTAATTATGACGATAAAACCTGCAGAGTACGGCACAGAAAGGTGTTGGCTCCCGAGAATATAAATCCATGCAAAATCACTCTGTGAAGCTATGCTGTAGTCTGACAATGTGTTCCTCCACTCACATACAGCATCTTTGATGTCATCAGCAATCAAAGAAGAGCAAGTCTCTATTCCAAGCAAGGTAGGGTTTTTTTGAGAGAGAGAAAACAAACAAACCAACAAAGAAACTAAACAAAAGCACCTTCCCCTCACATTTGACATTGCAGCTGGCATTGCCATCACAGTCATATGCAAGAGGTGACTTTGTCTATTGTGCACAGTTAGAGGTTTATCATCCTGTGGAAAGCATATATTAATTCTTACTTCCTAAGGATAACTCCATTTCCTAAGGAAGCAAGACAACACAGCCAGAGGTTGCATGTATCTCTGTATTCATGTGATCCCCTGCCCTGCTGGTGCAATAGTGGATTTTAAGTCAGTTTTAACCAATTTTAAAGCTAGTTTTAACCAAACTGACAGAAAGTGGCTCACACAAAATAGTACATCCTTACACACTTCATAGACAAACATGTCTGAGGTGAGCATAGACCTTCGCTGTCCCTGCTAAGGAAGAGGACACAGCATGAACTCAGCCTTTATTTCACATCAGAGACTCCACCCAGCAGCTCAGTCTGAAGGTACACAAACATGGTTTCCTTGCCTCTCTTGCTCACCAGATCCCCTGTACTCTCCAGATAACCTGTGTGTTTGTGCAAGAGCAAATAAAGCAGCACAAATATTTAATACAGGCAGCCTCTCCTATAGCAACAGATGAAAGAGACTTGCTTCCCTACAGTGACTCCTGGCCCCAGGCTGCAACCTCTCATCTCCTGAGATCTCTGCTATCCCAAGCAGGCCAGAGATTCTGGGAAAAAAAGGAAAGAAGGAAGCTTCCTCCTTTCTCTTCCTGAGTGTGTTTGCTTGAGTAGCTTTTCTCTGCTCAGCCACTGATTTTTGTCCCATTTCGAAGAAGTTAATCTGAGGCTTACGTCCTTCTCTAGATTTGTCTGAAACTGGAGGAATTTGATTTATGAGGAGAGGACAGGCAGATGGATTGACAGAGAGGCTGCATGGTCCCATTGCTTTCATCAGCCACACTAAAATCCTGAGGACAAGTTCCGAAGAATTGGATGTTGCTCCTTCCCCTGCCCTGAACACTGAAACAAAACATAGGATGTGATATAAAATTTTGCACTGCCTCTGTTTTCCCTCTGATTGTGAGGACCTCGTTTCAAACTGACCTCAATTTTCACTTAATTAGTAACCTACTTTGCTGTTTCTTCAGAACATTTTTAGCTAATTCCTGGGGATTTTGCCTAATTCTGTTTTTTCTTTTCAGAATGAAACAAGCATTACTTTAAGTAAGATGCTTCCCCTTTTGACAGCAATGGCAATAGTAGTAATAACAAATATAACACACAATCCCCAAAATTTTAAAGATGAACTGTGGAGAGTCAAGAAATAGGGGTGTTTGAAGTGGCCCTAAAATCCTTGCATTGAGAATATCTTAATCCACATAGTAAGAGAAGACTAAAGCAATACATTTTGGAGTAGCAACTTAGTCTTCAGGAAAGTTTTCTGCCACAGAAAACACCACAGTGCTGCAGGCTGCCAACCTGGTCATGTCCTAGAAGAGCAGTCACCCAACAGCTTGGTTTCTAATCTTACGAGTTATCTGAAGTTACCCAAGGAAAATTCCAAGGGCAGCTTTGCCTGAAATGCTGCTTGGTCTCCTAGGAATGGAAAGAGCTTTTTAAAAAAATAAATCATGCATGTCATTAGCTAGTGGGGTGAGGAATGCATTACCTCAACCACTATCATGTCTCATTTCAAGATGATCCATTATTTTTTCCAGAGGTTTTTCTTTTTTTAATTTTGTATTATGAATATTACATCTACATTTGGACAGACAAGCCTAAAATTTTGAGTCTCTTCATTTGCCTTAGATTGACAGGATTCCTCTGTGCATTTTTACATCAATTCTTTCCAGAAGTAAAAACTTTAGGTTCAACTTCACAGGAAACTTCCTACACACATCTGTACCCTACACAGAGCAGCATATGCAGAGATTTGGGACTGAAAATCCACATGACATCATTTGCATGCTTTTTCTGCTGCCACAAGAGGCCAATGATTGTGTAAATTCCAGTCTTCAGTGTCTCACCCCGAGGTGTACTGACATGGCTCCACAGGCACATCTGCCAGACACCATCTGGAGGCTAAAAATTATGACTACAGATCAGCTGCCAGGATACTCCGAGACTTCTGACAGGAGCCAGGCACATTTCAATATTAACACAGCACCAAAACTCAACTGTTTCTCCACTCAACATTCACTGCAAGTGTGTCTGGCTACAAACTAAGGCAGGAATGCCCCACGCACCTGCACTGCCAAAGGAGCTATTGGATGGGGCATATTGATATATTAATATATTTAAATAAATATATATTAATATATTACCACTTTGACATATTAATATGCATGTACTAATGTATCAATATATTAATACATTTACTAGTGTGGGGTGAGGTATATTAACAGCACAGCTCAGGGCCCTTCTCCTCATGGCTGAACAGGTTATTTAGGAGAGGAGGTAGAAGAAAAGGGATCAGCTTTTGTATAGACAATCTTCAGAAGTGCTCAGCACCAAGCATCTCCTGTTGTCACTTCTGGACAACCTGAGCAAGAACTCCATTCCCACCCCACAGTGAGCAGGAACCTGGTTTGGCCACTAGCCCTGGTAAAGCTCAGGATATCCAAGAAGATGCCAAATCACAGTTAAAAGGTCAGTTTCGGAAGATTTTTGCAATCTTAGCATTGGAGGTAGTTAGCTACAGGGAGGGACTTGCTACAGCAAGAGGCACCCGAAAGGGTCTTGGGAGAGAGCTAATAATCCTCTGAAACTACTTCAGAAAAATACCCTGGGGAGGAACTCTTCATGAGCACAAAGAGAAGCATTAAACTTTTATTAGCATCAGTTCAGGCTGAATAAAGCAGGCTTCCCAAATACATGGTGATAAAACATTTACACTGCGTCACTGGGTTTTCTTCCAGAACCACAAAAGCATTTAGAAGAGAAATGGCACTAGAAAATTCAGCGCTGTTTCATGATGAGGAAGCTGCCTGAGAGTCTTCAACATTTTCTGACCCATTCCTGTCTTACAGGAATGAAAGAAATACCAAGAAAACAAGAGGTGGGGAAAGCCTGGGGAGGGAGGCATCCGTAACAGGCAAGGTAAAGGAAAGGGAGGAATATTTGTAATGCATTCATCTGCTGTCAGTATCAGGATGTATCTCATCTTTCCATTGCTTCCCACGCCTCAGCAGAGTGGAGGGAATGCTATATAAAGATCCAGAGACTTTACCCCAGCTCCCAAGAGCTGCACAGCACCAACTGCCAGCACGCTGGCACTGTTCCTCTGCCGCCTCCTTCGCAGCCGCTCTGCCGCCTTCATCGCTCACGGAAAGATTCTCCCTGCAAAGGAGAAAGATGTGGTCTTCGAGGAACCAAAATTAGGTGACTTGTAAGGATATATCTAAATTATCGAGCAAATCAAAAAAGGGGTTGCTATTTTTCTGCCATCAGGAACAAGCACGTTATCTGCACTGTTATGACCTTTGATCTCCAGCACTTATTATTTACTGGCTGTCAAGAACCGAGACTCTTGGAAATGAATAAAAAAAGAGCATTGAGGTCACATTCCAATATTTAAGTAACTGACAATTTCTTTTTGTTCAGAGAGAATATTGAGCATCTTATCTGTACACAGAAAATAGTGGTGCAGAATGGTGTTTGTACGCTCCATGGCTACATGACAACAAATGCCTTGGAGCCAACAACCTCTGAAAATCACACAAACTGCAAACCAAGTTAATACAGCTGATCTTGATGCAGCACAGAATCACTGGCTTTTCAGACAGCTGTCTTGGAGCTTGTCTGTTCGAATAAAGCGATCATTAATGGTATTTTCTGCCCAAGTTTTTAATGGGGATCTTCCAAGCCCAGTAATGGTTTTATGTTCACTGAGGTCTGCTTGGCTGTTACCCCACTCTTCACAGTTCAATATACCTTATACATGTGGGCAAAACATGTAAAATGGCAGCAAAAATATAAACTTTTGTGCTCAAAACCTGTCCTACATCAGGGAAAAGATTCCTGCACTGATTTTGTTGTTGAGGATAAGAAGAGGAACAAGGCAGTCCCTAGCCCTGATTCCTGCTAACCTTACCATGGATAAGCATTTGGGTCTACACAAAAGGAAGGCCAAAGAGCTGTAAAATATCTTTTGGATAAAAAAGTCTACAGATCCCATTTGTACAAGTGGGACCTGAGTCCTTCATGTCTGCAACTGCCTTCCCCCACCCTTTGCATATGTAAATAAAATGGAGAAAAACCTGGTTAACATTTTCTTCCCTCTTCCCTCCCAGTCTCAAGGAGCCATCACACCCAGATAAATCAGGAACTCCAAGCTGTACTGTAATTCTATATAAAACATGTAATACAACAGATCTTCTGTGGTGCAACCAGTTCCAAGAAGAAGCAGATGCACCTTGTGATTATTAATTTATTCTAACATTTTTGAAAGGAAGAGATGGGGAGAGATGTTGATATGTACGGCAGGTACTGACTGATATTTAAAACCTTTGGCATTACCACATGTTCCTGGAAATAGCTGCCAGTGCTACTAGTTGCTGTCATTGATGACAGCATGTAAATGAATATCTAATCTGCATAGACAATTAAATAATTAGATGCCATATGTAAGAGCAGTTATTTATAGGTGCAAAATGGGAGAAAAAGTTCAAACTCCATTTTTATATAGTACGTTCTCTCAAATCAGATCTTCTTGACCATAGATACAGATCTTCATTACTGGGTACCCTATCTTAGGTTTAAAAAAATATTTTAAATCACAATTAATACCTCATAGTATTGATTTTCCCCTGTGCTGCACTGATTCAAGGCTCGCATCAAGCCTGCTGGCAGGATGTTATAGCTGCTGTCCACAAAGTGCCTGTAAACTTCTGGAGCTCACCATGAACGAAACAAGCCAGGGAAAAACCGGTCCCACTGAAGGTCTGTCCGCTGCATTCAATGAAGGCTTGATCTATTCTTACGAGCAGCTGACCTAGATTCTCTGCTTGAATGAGAGCATTTCCCAGCATCAAGGCTGCTCAGAGTCAGAAATTCATGTATCGCTTATCATGAGAGACAGGAAAAAAGGAAGAGGATATAATGTTAAGGGAAAGTGATGGTATCCGTTTGCCGTAAAAGCCCTATCCATATCCCCACAAAGCACTCCCCAACACACTTCTGCTCTCATTTCAGAGTCTGGGAAGGGCTACAGCCCTCCTTACAGCACATGTGACAGGCCAGGCAACCACAGCTCCGTGGAGAGGCAGAGATGTGCCAGAGCTGTGGAGGGCACGACCACACAGAGGAGTGGCCAGCTTGCTGCTCCAGAGCCACCCGCAGCTTTCCGGCAGCTCGGAGGCAGATCCTGCCGGCAGCGAGGCTGTGCTGGATCAAGGACTGCTGGTCCACATCATGCCAAGAGGAAATGGGCCAGCAAGGGCTGCTGAGCCCTGCACTGCCAGGTCGTGGTGGGATCCAGCTGCAGACACAGCACCTCCATCACCCTTGGGAGGTTAGGGAGACCTCAACGAGGCAATGCCATGTCCTCCTGGTGAGCCATGCAGGACACTTCTCCTTCTGCCAGTTCTCCAACACATGGGAAGCACATCCTGTGGCACACAATAACATAAAGATAGTGGTAGGCTCAGAGGGACAGGAAGATGAGTCAGTCCTGGGGAAAAGGACCTTTTCATCCTGCCTCTGCTGCTGATCCACTTTGCCATCATCTCCCTGAGATCCTATCAGGCCCCTCCATATATCTGTCTCAGTAATCTTGCATATTAACAAATAATACTCAAAAGACCACTGATCTCTGAGGGCGATCTCCAGGAAATCCAGGAGTGCCCATCGCTGTGAGGGATGCTGCCTTGATACCAGCCCTTGATGGCTGGTGTCACTGTTGTCAGTGATGCTGAGCTGCCCACAAAGAACAGTTCCAGGTCCAGGCCAGGACCTGAACAACATCCACTCAGACGAGATGGGAAGGACTTGGCAGGCAGGGACAACTCTCTCATGTGCCCCAAGGTACAGCTCCTGCCCCAGGGCTGTGTTGCAGTGCTGGCCACAGGGACAAGGACAGGAGCACAGACTAAGTCCTTGGGGTGGGCAGGAGCTGGGAAGTCAAGGGTAGTTCCCTTCAACACCAAAATGTTTCAATCTGCTCCATGAGGAAGACAGAAAGCTAAACTTGCATACACAAATTCACGTCCACAGATCACAGAGATACTCTGCCCATTCTCTAGAAATGAACATCCCAGACTGAGGCTGCAGAAGAGGATTTCTGCTCATGTGGACCCTCACTGACTGCACCACACAGATGCAACTTACACCTCCAGCCTACACAGAAGGCAGGTGACTGCTGTGAGCCATGCTGCAAGCAAGCATTCCCCCAGCCCCTCTCCTCTGAAACCTCCAGAGGGGCCACCAAGAATCACAGAATTCTGGAATATGCTGGGTTGCAAGGGACTCACAAGAATCATCCCCCAAGGAGTCCAGCTCCTGGCCCTGCACAGGACAAGCCTAAGAGTCACACCATGCCCCCGAGAGTATCCTCCAAAGAAGAGACTCTAAGAGCTGCTTAACCACCTCTCAATTCAGATCTGGTTCAGCAAATGCAAATACTCCACCAGGCGATGGGTTTTCCTCACCAAGTTGGTTTTTTTTTTGGCACGTGGGCAACATGCAAACTAGGTCAGTATTATTCCTACCAAAACACTTGCTATGGGTGTTATTTTTAGAAAACCATGTGATTGTCTGACTTTTATTTATGAGCACACAGAAAGATCCACTGTATATTTTCCTGTCTGTCCTGTTTGGGGTGGTTTGTTTTTTTAGTTCTTTGGGTAGGTTGCTGAGATCTTGGGCCTCTTTTCAAAAGGCAAATTCAGACTATCAAGAGACTTTGCAGGTTGCATGCCTTGGCAGTCAATGAAACAAAGCACAGGCAGCAGTGAGCAAATCAAACCAGACAAGAGCACGGAGAGACTATGAAAAAGCAAGACAGTGACACAGGTAAAAAGGGATGAGGACATGGAGCAGAAAAGATGCCGGGGGTCATGGGAGATGGGGAATCAGGCAGAGTTGGAAGGATAAAAGAAAATGCATATCTTCACAAGTCCTGAAAGAGTATTCGCAAGACCTCAGCAGTCAGACAAAAGTCAGCAGGAGAGCCCGGTTCAGTGAACAGAAAACTTGTCCAGAGATTCAAGTTTATTTTCTGAGAGCTCTCCTTATCTCCTTGGCACAAACCAAACAAATCAAGGAAACAAAATCCTGCACCAGCTTTTCATTCAGCAGGTTAGTGGTCACAACCCTGACAGATATCCATCAGACAAACAAGCCAGGGAAGATGGCCCCTACACCCAGGACCTTCTGTGTCCAGATCTCTACTTGCCCAGCTTTCACTTGGCCTATCTGGGGAATCCAGAGTTTTTGCCCAGCGCTTAAGTCATCAGACTATTCAGGCTCCGAGGAGGTGAGTCCTTCCACTAACTGCATGGCCAGAGTGAAGAAGTGTACATCTCTGTGAGTAACTCAGACTGCTTCTATAAGCAGAAAAAAACCACAGAAATAGGCAGTGTCCTTCCTCTCAAGCAAATGCAGATACCTAAAATAGGCCAGTCAAGTAGCACACCAGCACTGCCTCTTCATCAGCAGCAGAAGGAATTCAGAGTGAGTAGCTCAGGCAATGATGTGTGTATGTCAGAGCAGACGAACCACAGCCTAAATTTCCAGAAATTGACCACAACAGAGAATGTCAGGAACCCGTCTCCAGGCCTACATGACTTTCCACTCACGTGAAAAAACCAGATGTATATGATCTGGGAGGGCACAGGGTCAGCTGTATGGCTGATGAGTCATGGCCACGAAGGGATGCAGGTCTCACAATGGAACCAGCAAAAGTTGCTTGCTAGGGTGAGTCACCTCTGCAGGAGGGAAGTTCCACACAGAATCCTCCTTGCTCACCTCCCCAGAACACCACCACAAGCCCAGAGCTTCTGCACAGCTGGGAAACAACTCTGGTTCTTGTTTTCAAAGCTGAGCAAGGAACATAGGAATTTGCTGCTGAGAGGATGAAAGCAAGGGGACAATCTTCTCCTGACACAGAGAAAGGGAAGAGGTTGAGCTGGCTGGGAGAGTCCGGTGTTTGCTGACACCTTTTCTGCCTCTATTTCTGCCCAAGACCTACTGCCGCAGAATCAGGGCCCCTTTGGGGTCTCAAGTGCCTCTTTGGCAATCTACCAACACATTGCAGACACTAAAATTCATTAAAGTTGCTTTCATCTGTCCTTTGTAATTGATCTCAAGCCCTGAAGCTCCCATACCAAGCATCCTGCCTCTCTCAGGTAAGCGCTGGTACCATCTAGGTACCTGCAAAAAGGAACAAGAACTTCAAAAGAAACATAGGCAGAGACAAAGACAACTGCAGCAGATCCAACTCGCCTTCCAAACTCCAAATAACATTTCTTTCTCCAGCAAGACCACGCTGCCACAGAGCATCAGGTACACCCTGCAGATGGAGTTACACAAACTACATCTTCCATGCAGGGCAGGCAACAGCAGGTTCTCCTGCAAACAGAGGCAGCACAAATTAACAGGGAAAGCGCAGGCCCCCTTACATATGGCATAGCATGGGAACTCAACTCTCTGTGTCTGAGGCAGAGAGCTAGATTGATATTCAGGGATGCTCAGGGGTGTTTTAAGAACATGGGACATATTCCAAAAGCTGGAATGACCTGTTTCATACAAGCTGGCTGGAGGGTTAGCCATGCTTCACTACCTCATCATCTAACATTGACGTGCCACATGTTTCTAATATTGCTCCCAGGGAAACCAGTGGTTTGGGACAAACATTATGAAGACAGCTTCTTATACCCCAAATTTTCAATTTTTTTCCATCCCTCATATAATACTCACACACAGATCACTTCTGCTATCTATAACCTGCAACACCTCGCATGCGATGTTGCGCTGAATTTTCTGTGACCGTATTTTTGGGGGGATCGATTGATCCACATATACTTAATCACTACATGTTTATGTAATTTCGCATGCATTCTCTATCTTATTGTTTAAACCAGCAGGCTAATACTGCCTTGAAAAAGAACTGAAAGCAGCAATTATTCACTGCACTCATTAGTAGCAAAAACAGATTTCCAGCCATTTCAGTCACACTCCTGAAATTACACAGTTAGTGGTTGGTGCCAGAGTCCCATTTAGCTCAGGAGCCTTTTGTAACAACAACAACCAATAGCTTCTTCTTCATTTATCTGGCTTCCCTTAAGAGGAAGAACTCGTGTTACAAAGGAAGGGCTACATAATCATGCCTTACTAGCTCAAGGTACACAGGACTTTTCACAAGTCCCTTAGAAATTTCAGTATTCACAACACCTGTAAAAGTTATGAGTGGCCCAAGGAAAACAGTCTGATCTTGGTAACGGAAGAAGTACTAATGAGTGCAGGACAATAGGCACAGGCCAACAAAAAGCAGAAGGAGAGGTGTAACAGGAGCTGGGTTATCAGCTGTGCTGTAACAGGAGAGCTGGTGCAGGCCTGCTCTGTAGCCCACCAGCACCATGCATGATGTCTCTGAAGGTCACAGAGCAACTCCAGAAGCTGAAGGTGTTGCAGAGGTGAGAAATGCAACTCCTCTATTCCTGCTAAACAGAAAGCACCAGTCCTCTCCTCCTCTCACCAAAGTCATGTTCCCCTCACTGCTACCTTTCCTCATGGGAATGTTCATGTGTCATTCCAGGACAAAGCCGCTGGGAGAGCAAGTTCAAAATCACATCAGACTCATTCTTTAAATATCCCTCTTTTTTTTCTTTTTAATTTTTTTGCAAGCATGAAATGAAAACTTTGTGTCTTTTTCAGAGAGGGTAATGTTTTATTTAAAAATGGCCTGCCAGCACCATGAATTTTACATGACAGAACCTCCATCCCACAGCATATTTAAACCTCTCCTCGTTAGTCATCAGAGCTCTCATCCTTCAGCCAGAAGATATGGCACATCCCACCAGGACTCCTGGCACAGGGTCTGACTAACGTTGTTCACAGGCCTATCCCTTCTCCCTGCTGACCACCCCTGAAACACAGCCTGCCCTGAAGCACTGCCTTAGAGGAGACAGATCTGCTGCATCAGCTCCTGCCTGCAATGTGTCCCACTGAAACACCCCCTCACACAGGCTGTTTGGAATACACAGATGTGAGCAGACTTTTGGCAGGTCTAGCAGAGCATCCTATCTGCTGCAAGGCCTCTGGAGGTCACAGATAAGCAAACCCAGGCAAGGGTAATGCTGGGGGCATAGATATACAAGCAAAACAAGACAGGCAGCAGATTGGACACGTCTGCCCATGATTTTGCATCTAGTGCAGAACTCAGCTGATGACTGTGGAGTTATACTTGGTAATGAATGTCCAGAAAGCCCAGAATTTACAGTAAACCAAATGTATTCAATTCTCAATTAGCCATGGAAGATTAGCTGGGTTGGAGATTAACCAGATACTGCCTCCCCATAGCAACCACAGCTACAGCACCACAGCACCACACACAGAGCATGAGCTGTGCCCCACTTTCACCTCAGCAGGTTAAAGCTGTCCCCACTCAGGACAGAAACTGGCAGGCTTCTTACAACCCTTTCACCTGTAGAAGACCTGAATAAGTTCTTATCCCCTAAATAACATACAGCCTGTACAAGCCAGGATCTGTTTTATCTAGGTTACCCCATCCCACATTTTCTTCAATGGCTGAAAGCTGACGATATTTACGTGAACCAGCCAATAGTAAAGCAAGAACACACCACGTACCCTGCAAAAGCTGTCCCAAACACTAGGCAGCTGGTGTGCTGACACCGTTGCCTATGTGCTGAGTAATGATGTCTCACTATTTCTTTGTGCTCCCTTACCCATCTCTTTCCATCTGTTGTTCCTTGGCATCCATTTGGATCATATGCTGCTCAAAGCAGGGCTTTCTGTTAGCACCTAGGAGATGATCTGTGACAGGGCACTGCAAAAATCAGTCTGATTGATTCATGTGAGTAATTAGTGAACTGGAGTCAATGCTGTCAAGGACGTGTATGAATGGGTTAAGCATGGCGTGTCTGGATGGAAAATGTGACTCGTAAGTGTTACTAACATTATTCTTTCTCACGTCCATAAGCCTAAGTAAGAAATGAGAGAAATGGAGTGGGTAGAAAAAGACAGCAGGCTGGCAGGCAAGTATCTCTCAAATACAAATGCACTCAATTACGGGTACATAAATCAGATTCTGAGAAGAGCAGAGCATTTGCAACTCCTACACACAGCCCCATTTCTTCTCCTATGGCTATTAACTTCGCGTGCTTATCTGTTTTGTTTTTGCTTCATCCTTCACAGACATACATAGCCCAAAACTTGGATCTTATCTTTGCATATCCCAGTGACTTCCTGGCATGTCATGTGCATGCACAGCTACACCCACACATTGAGGCATCTCTTTCTCTGCCTTCTGTACATGCTGATAGTGCAACTACACCGGTCACCAGGACAACAGTCACAGCCTGTCAAACTGATAAGAAGTTGGTTGGTAGGGTTCATGCTCTGAAAGAGAGCAAGACGGGCAATAAATGTAATACACAGCAGTGAACTGCAAATGACATTTGGTTTTCGCCTTAGGGAGTTGAAATGAGAATGAACATGAGAGTAACAAAGAAAGAAGAGAGTCTGAAGAGAGTCTTAAGAGTCTTGCCGTTTAACTTTTTAAGCTCCACAGCTAATGGGAAACAGGAAAGATTCAAGTAAGACAATGCAAGGATTGGAGCTCAGACGTGGGGCTTATCTCAGCCCCCTCATGAAAAGGCAGAACTTTTGAGCCTGCACAGTCCCAAATTTCCAAAAGTGACCAAAGCTACTGTGATGCCAATGGGCTCAGAGGTTGTCACTACTGGACACCAAAGTACAGGGCAACTAAAAGAAATAAGCACTTACATTGCTAGAATTGCCTTTCACTAACAGCAACCAGGACTGCTACAGGACTGTGCTACCTCAGGTCAATGCCCAACATGTCCCTTGGCTGGATCTGAACACACTGCAGGAGGAGGAAGCTATCTCTTCCTGCAAAACAGCCCTACCAAACAGTGCCGAGCTGAATACAGAACTGGGGCATGCCATTCAAGAAGATTATTTTGCCAAACAGGCATTTTGTAGTTATGGAAGTCAAGTTGTCATCCCAACTTTTGAATGCTGTCAAAGCTCAGGGAAGCACAGAGCTGGTACCTCTCACTTTCAGTCTTACAACTTCAAGGTCCATTGTCTGACCAATTTGCCAGTGCAGAAATAGATATGAAACACAGTCTGAAAAGAAAACCAGTTGTAACTCAAAGTGAAGTCCATTTTATCATGTCATCTATAGCCTATGGCAGGAGTAATTTATCAAAGTGGTAAAGCCTTGTCACAACAAAAAGGATCTGCACATATCCAGGTGAAGTGCAAGAACTCTGGTAAGACTATCCCGCTAAAACTGATAAGAAACACTCTCCTGTCTCTTTGAGAGATACTCTTGGACACAGCAGGGCTTCAACCAAAGCAAGACTTGCATTAGCTGTGTTCAAAATAAGGTCTGAAAATCCAGGTCACACTGGTCAAGCTGTAATCTAAATGGGAACAGGGAAGCAAATACTGGCAGACAACAGCTGGTGATAAAGGGGTAGGTGATGGTTAAAGGTGTCCTCTCCACCTTCATTCTTCACTCCTTCCTAAACACAGATGAAGAACTTGAGTATCTATATCATGTCTCTCAGCTGTGTTCCAGCTGTGAATTCTCATGAAGGAAAGGTGCCCCAGCATTCAGAAACCATCTCCATCCCCTAGCCTGCATATAAGGGAGAGGGGAACTTCAAGCCAACTGCACAAATATCTCTATTTTGGCTGGGGATGAGATACATGCTATGGTCCGACGCATTCAAAGCCTTTCTAAGCACAACAAACCAATGCCAAGAAACAGAAGAACGTCATCAAGGCCATATAGTTTGGTTTCTTGCATTTGTTTTGCATCTCACTCAAAACGGGCAGGCAGAATGCAGGGAGACAAAGAGGCCTTTCTCAGCAAGCAGCGTGGCGTGCACTCCTGGGTCACCTCAGGCGGCTGTCTGTCTGCCCAGTCCCCCTTATCCTGTTTAGATTGTAGCTGCATCCTTTCAGTATCAAGATGTGGATACTTAATGCGTGCTCACCTTTGCCCCCAGCCACACACTGCTTCTGCTTAGCTAATGCTTTTCTTGGCTGGCTCAGCCAGGCAAGGCAGAGTTCAGCTTGCACCCTGATCAGCTGAAGCACAGATGACTGGCTCTGGGAAATGCTGCAGGGGCACGGCCAAAATGAACTGAAGTCACTCACAAGGACCTGCAAATTGCCCTGTGTTGGTACCCAGCCAGTTTGATTCCAGCCCATGACTGGGCATCCAGCCACAGCCAAAGGACAAATCAAAATAAACAAACCAGAAGTTTCTTCTCGGGACATGTTATGAAGAGATTTTCAAAGCAGGATTTAAGAACAGAATACTGTCTGTCCATGCCTTAACAGCACAGACAGCACAATGACAGGCCCTCTAAAAAGCTTTAAATGCAGTAAGTGCCAGTGGGAAATGGACAAGATAAAAGACACAGAACAAGAGTTAAGACATACATGGCTTTTCATAGCTCTGGCACTGCTCTCCCATGCAAGCGATGCATGCCAAGCTTTCAAAAGTGGTCAGAGCAAATGGCTGCAGCTTAGCTGGTCCTGAGTACAGGCTTAAGACTCTGACTTTGTTTTATCTGATTTTTTATTTATTTGTTGAGAAGCAGTCATTAGTTATCACTCTATGAAAGAGACTGCTGTGGGAAACCCACGACTCCTAACTCTCCTTTGATTCATGTGCTCTCATTAGCAGGTCTTTGGAAGAATAAATTGCACAGCCTTTTGTGCGATAGCCTTGTGCAGAGGCCAGAGATGTAGGGAGACAGACCTCCCCAACACTGGTCATGTCTCCCGGAGATCCCTCAGGAGATATGCTGAGATAGGTTAGAATCAGCACGGGAAGCACAACACTGTTTGCAGATCTGGAGCACGATAGACAAACAGGCAAAAATCAGGTGAATCTGCCACAACCCAAAGTAAGCTACAGAGCTGCCTTTAAGGCCTTTGCTAGGGTAAGAGAAGCCCTGAGTGGTTCACTCTACAGCAGGTTTATGCTGACTCTCAAGCAACCTAGCCAGCAGGCTGGGACTTGGCAGCCCACCAGTACTTCGCTGGTTTCCCTGCTGCTCCAGGATGTGAGTGAGCCGTGAGTGATCTGCCTGCACACATCCCAGCATGTGCCTCCTGTGCACCAGAGTTAGCACAGAGCTGGACAAGGTGCAGGGGACAAACTGTTCACTCTCCTGCCCACTCAAACGTTTTTCAGGGTGCAGAACTCAGTAGCTCAGGACTCTCTGCAGAGGAACGCAGCGGGACTCCCTCACATCCGTGAGAGGAGAAATTTCAGGCTTCATCTGTATGACTCAGCTGTTTACTGTAAGTCTCTGTGGGAGCAGCACTGGCACTGAGATTCACAATTCATTATCTATAAAATGAAAAGAAGTTTTATCAAATGTCTACTAGTAAACATCCTTCAGAGCACACAGACCCGCACAGAGACTTACCCTCACAGCAGACAGACTAAACCATCAAAACCCCTTGTCGCAGCACTCCTCGTCTCAGGAAGAAAAAAAAAAAAGCAAGCAGGGAAAGTAAAGGCTTTCTTCAGCCACATTAGCTGCAACCAACCAAAAGAACTGGATATCTACTAACAAAAAATAACCATTTATAAGTATATGTCTTTGAGGACAGAAGTGTTCTATCTATATATCCATAATCAGGGATAAGTGCATAAAGCTGGTACCAAGAAAGATGTCTCAGAAGTAAAGTCTCTGAGTAAAACCAGCATATTATCCACTGGTAAAAAATACTGCATCTCCATGGACTTGAATGAGCTCACATGTATTTACACACGACCTTCGAGATCCCACCTGTACACACACCCTTCCTAACTTCGTCTAGAAGAGACTATTCATCCATCACCTGGTCATCCATTAATCTGTCAAGTGCCTGTGCTGGTTTCATCTGGGGTAGAGTTAATTTGCTTCACAAGGGCTAGTACAGGGATATGTTTTGGATGTGCAAACAATCAGAAATGAGAGGAGCTGTGTATTTATTACACATTTCTGAATAAGTCATGCCAAATATCTAGGACAAACAATACATTAAGCCCTAAAGAACCCTTTGAAAGCTTTTTGTCTGCTGGAGGCAACGATGAAAAAGTAACATGATAGAAAGGGAGCAGTAAATCATTCATGAGAAGGATTAAAAACTAACTGTGGGTGAGACGCAGCAAAACAACGCTGAAAACAGCCGGAGTATTTTTTGAGTATCTCTTCTTTTAAAGGTTGGAGTGGTTGTGAGGAACTTAAAGAAGTCCTACTTTGTGTCCTTTATTGCAAAGAAGACATAGCAGATACAAAATCCGTGGAAAACTGTACAACCACAAGTTGCAGCTTATTCAGATGTTTCACGTCCACATCAGGCACTGAAGCAAAAATGCTACTGTGCTTGAAATAAATTGTGCAAATAAGGCTTGTGAAAAAGGGATCTTAAGGACACTGGTGAAATAAGTATAAATTAGACTAAGCGCTGAGTAATGCTTCCTACATGTGATTTCACTTACATGCACACAATCATTTTGGAATCCTAAAATCAAGTTCTGAAAGAATTACAGTGTCAAAGTGTTCACAGCTACCACAAAATGTAATGCAGTTGCTGGTGCCACAGTTTCCCAGATGAGTGTGGTAGCCACAAATCGTGTTATCATTAGTATTTATTTCAGACCCCTTCAGCTCTATGAAAAGGCCTGTTTCAGGAAAGCTTGTATCCTAAGACTCTCCCAAGTAAAAAACTCAAAAACGGTCAATGTGGATAAGATATTTTTGCTTCGAATAACACTCTTGAGCTTCAAGGGAAAATTCACTTTACGTTATGCCTTTTAGCCTTCACTGGCCCAACTCTGCATCTTAAGACTTTTGCGAAACTGATTTTGGAAACAACTCAAGACAGTAAAGTCCTTGTATGAAACTTTTGCCTTCAGTGTCTCCTGGGTTATTCTCAAAAAAAAAAAGTCTACATTAAGTCAATAAACTCATGCTAGACTTTACAGTCAACACCATGTTTGACCAGGATTCATATTCAAGGATATTTTTAGCCTCATTTCTTAAACAAACAAGAAAGATTTATGCCATGGTGGTGTGTGTGGTTGTGTGTGAGTATGCACCTGCCCGTGTCTTCAGCACCATTTACCTGTTTCTCAACCCCCTGCATAATTCCAAACACAGTGACATTCACAGGTAGAGTGAGATACTGTTAGTGCTTCAAGTCAGCTTTTATTAGGTGTTAGAGAATCCTCATAGGCCAAAACCAGACTTAATTTATTACACCACTCTTGGAAATCATGTGCGTTATTAGCTATTTTAATATTGCTACTACTCTGTGTAATATCCTAAGCATGCATAACACTCGGCATATACAAACCATAGGACAAAATTTCTGCGTCTCTTTTCCTATTTAAGTACCACTCCCCCTGCTTTGTTTTGTAGTTTGGCAAATAATTTACTTTAGTAACATAAATATTTGAGCTGCAAACCACCAGAGCATTCAAAGCCTTTGGCACTGCATGGCAGTCATGTATTATTTGCTTCATTACAAAAGGTAATCCCTGTGTTTTTATTAAGAAGCTGGCACCAGCTGTACTCAAGCTGCTGGCCAAACATACCAAACAAGCAGCAAATTCTGAACCATGATGTACAAATTCAACATTATCGTCTAGGACCTCTGGTTCCCTGCGAAATACCTTCAATGTTGCAAGAGGCAACTCGTTAAGGATTTACAATCAGACACTGGAGAAAAAAATATTTTCTGTGATGTGTCTGTCTGTCTGTCTCCAAATGCGCAGCACTGCCCTCTCAGCCAAGCAGCGCCTTCAAATGTTTTGTTTTGGAGAACACAAAAATTTTCCTTTGCCTTCAAAACTGGCTTTTCCTTTCCTTTCAGCACAAGCATCGGGGATACTTTACCCTCTTCCTAGATCTGCCAGAAGAAGCACAAACTTAATCCCTATGTGGGCCTCAGTGCTGCCTCCAAACCTCAGCTCTCCCAGCAATTGTTGTGAAGCAAAGAAACTTCTCCACGCTCAAATGACAGAACAGATGAGCAAAACTTGCTGCACCCAGCAGCGCAGACCCCTGGAAACAAGCTCAGCAGACACATTTTGGCTCACAGGAGAAGGGCTTTGGGAGCACTTAAGATCTCCAGGGTCTCCCCAGACGGGGAGGAGGTTTAGAGATAGGCTCTCAATACCAGGGGATACCACACCTTTCCCTAAGGAAAAGTAGAAAGCCAATAGGTAACTCTAAGTACTGATTACTCCTTTTTACTGCTTAGAATTAACATCTGCTGCGAAATCTATACTGATAATCACAGCACTGGTTGCCAGACCATAGGAAGCCAAAGAAAAAGGATGAAGGAGGATTAATCTGTGGAGGTGTTGGCAAAGCACATGACAGCTGCAGAGGACGCAAGCAATTCCTTTAATGAAATGGAAGTGCAAATCGCTAAAATGATACTGGAAGAGAGATTTAACTCAATGCAGGGGCAAATTTTGATGTCTGAAGCTTGACTATGATAAGAAGCAGGGAAATGCAAATACGGTGGTTACTAATGGGAATAATGAACAGACAGGTAGCTTTGACAGCATGTTCTCAGCTGGAAGCTCTGTTCCCGGGGAGTTCTTATCTTCCACATCCACTTCTTTCAGCAACCATATAAATGTAGCAGGCAGATTTGCCAACCACAAGCATGCAACTGCTGGATAATGGTACTGGTTGCCAGCTAGGCCCATTGCCAAAGCTCCTGTCTGGACCAACTGAGAAAACCTGGCATCCCTGATTCCTATCACCAGCTCTTGCACCTACTGCTGAGACACACTCACAAAACACAGGTCTCCAAGGCAGGGACTTCACTGCTATCACACACTGGTTTATATTCTGCAGAGAAGCTGTTTGCCTCTCCTTGCTGAGCTGACTCCCTTACATAGGCAGACACACACTGGAAGAAAAAGAAGGGCACAGGGAACCTCACTGGTGACAAGACCAAATTTGGGGCAGAGCTTACCTCATGCTGTCAGCTGACACTGAACCCTTTCAGGGCCCTTGGACCCAAGCACTAGCTGGGAGATTTTAGCATTTCTGCATAGTAATAGAAGCTACAAAAATAACTACCATAAGTACTGGCTATATGTGTGTCTAACATCACACACTTGCTCTCATGTTTTTCTCTGTTTACTGATTCCTGAGCTACTAATAATAGCTAACAGGAATGATGGTGCTACAGAGCATGGAAAGAAAAGCATTTCACAAAATGAACCTGCCCAAGATGACCAGTGAGGTGCTGGACAGAAATGACTGTGAAGCTCTTGAACAGTGAAACCAGAATTAACCTCTGCCCTTGTGACTGATCAATGTCTAGTATCAATCCCAGTGGATTTTGGACCCACCTTTCCCTAAAGGTTACCTGTCCCAACCCGGCATGTAAATAATTAAACTTTCTCTACATATTGCCAAGACAGGAAGAAGAACCTATTCCATGTAAGTATAGATAAGATTGGCCCTTCTTCCATCTCCTGAAATTACAGCCAAAGCTGTGAAGATGGCATGGGGAGGAATCCCTTACTCAGGTGCCGATGTTCCTGCCTGCACTGGACTAAATAAGAGCTCTGACCCAGCCACTAGGAGATGACACACGCAGAAGAGACAAAACATTCTTCAAAACATTCTTCGAGGCTAAGGTTACCAAGAGGGCATTGAATTCAGGGTATGTTTACAGCCAGCCACACCAGTGATAGTGGACAATCTTGCTGAATAAACCATGGACAGGACACAAAGTTGCCAATCAGAGATTAAAAGGACACATCATAACTGTTCAGATTACCAATTTGTAAAGATTTTAAATATGTTAAGAATTTCAATAGCGTTTTGATTTTGCTGCATTGTCACAGTCATTGACTCTTGGTTATTTCTAATAAAAACTGGCTAAGGCAACATAGAACAAACTTGGATTGTTCAAGGCTGAACTCAGCAATAATAAAGCATTTCTGAGATAAGGAAATGCACCGTAAATTCAACTGTGGAAAAATTCCTATTCTTAGACATGGAACCATTTGCAAAACCTGACTTACTAGTGCCATTTAAAATGTCATACCTACAAAAGTATGCATAGTTTCTGTCAATAAAATGCAAAGTACACAAGCGGTCTGTATTTTGAAGGTCACACCAGCAATGTGAACTATGAACTTCAGGATTCATGAAATCGTGACATTTTAAAGTGGGAGGAGAGAAAGTATTTTTCTGTCTTGTCCATACCATGAAATATTAAAATGAACAAACTGTAACTATTAAGATTCAGTAAAAATATTTGGGATCCAACATTTAATATTGGTGAATTTTCTGCTGAGGAAAAAATCAACAACTAGGCACCATGAAGTCAATAATCCACAATTTTAGTCTGGTTTGCATAATCCAGGAGAATGTCGTGTGACTTCACCTGCATGAGACCTGCTTTTTGCAGAAGAATCACCATCTTAAATGGTACCTCTTCAACTTTTGTCAATTTATATACTATATATAAAAAAGTATCCTTCTTTATGCTGTTAATCGTAAGGGTTCAGAGTTGCTCATAAAGCCAAATAGTACCAAATCCAGGGTCTCTTTCCAAGAACACACTAAGTGGTGTTGGCAACAGTATACTTTAACACTCGTAATTTATTAACCCCGCAGGTGTTGTAACACAGAGCTAAAGCCACAGACAGGAGGCATTTAGCAAGTTATTTGCGCCACGTGTTTTTACAGCAAAGGATTTCCTGTCGTGCCTGTCTTGCCTCCCACTTTTTTATGACTTTTTTTCCCTCATGGTAACTGCCAAGCTTCACATACTTCGGAGATGCTTCCTTATTTTACCCTAACACTCTCTCTTGTTTCAGAAAGTGTTGCTGTGCATTTATCAAGAAGACATTTAACATATCCTGAAGAATTTTACCTTTTTCAGATGCTGATTGTGAAGTCCAAGACAAACTTACATGACGGACTCTCCATTCCTGGTAGTGTCCAAGGCCAGGTTGGATGTGGTTGGTCTGGTGGAAGGTGTCCCTGTCTGTGGTTGGGGGCTAGGACCGGATAATCTTTAAGGTCCCTTCCTACCCAAACCATTCCATGATGCTTTACAGGACAGTGTCCTGGCTAGAATATTCCATATGCTGAAAGGAGACATGTAGCAAGGGCAGCTGCCACAACAAGGGTTTTGATAGAAAGCACCGAGATGTGCATGTTTGTCTCTGGCTTCTCCAGCTGAGGAAACAAGTTTTTTTTATTGTTGTGTGCCACTGGAAGTGGCAGTAGCCCTGCTTTTAAGAAAGCCTCATTTATCAGCCACCTTCCTGAGTGTGGTTCTTCTGCATATCAGACCAAAAATGTTCAATAGGTACTTCAAGGATCAACAGGAGGGATATCTCCTTTGACCCCATCAACGTGATATCAAAGCCAGACAGGAAAACTACGTGTCAAAACTGACTTCAGGCAGGAAGAGATTTAGAGTATATAACACCATTTAATGTCACTACTAGTTTTACTGTCGCTCCCTCTCTTTTCCTCTATACTCCCACAGAGCCATCAAGAAGCTTTACAACGTTACTCAGTAAGACAGTGACAGGAACTGAGGAGCATTGTTCTGCTGGGGAGTGTTTATAGGGGTGAGAGAGCTGGTTACCCACTCAATTCATAAAGTCAGGAAAAAATTCTTTGCCACTTGAACATTATTGACGCTCTAAAATACCCAAAACATATAATTCCTGTGATACTGGAAGAGCGAAGACGGAAGAAGATGGGAAAAAACAAGTTAACAGGCAAGAAAGGACACAAGTTTGCTTTTTACGTGAAAATAAATCCAGACATGCATTTCATTCAGGGTCTGAATTCAGTTACATAGGGCTGGCAACATTTTCCGCTAAGAACAGAGTACATGCATATGACAATTGTGTCATCTTTTGTAAGGCAGCCCAGGCACCCAGAGCCACCCAACGCTGAGCCTTTATGACACTGGAGTTAAGTAACAGGCTCTTTCCCACACCCCAAAAGCCGGCTGTGCAGGAAAAACACAACTTATTCAGCAACCTAATTGCTTTTGATTGTTTTTAATATAACTTGTAACATAGTTTCTGACATGTCAAGCACTGGGTGGCTGCCCTCCAGGGAGTAGCTCGCAGCCCCGGGGCAGTGTCTCGGCACACCGGGCAGGACGGAGGGGCCGGGGCAGGCCCGGGGC
>VZRR01002860.1:275062-297013 GCA_013398015.1 Oreocharis arfaki | reverse complement strand
GAGCGGCCCCGAGGCGGTGACGGACACGGGGCAGCGACAGGGGGAAAAGGATAAAAAACCATAAACCAAACCGAACTTATCCCAAAAAATAAAAAGAAAGGAAAAGAAAGGGGGGGGGAGAAAATAAAAACAAATTGGGAGGGGAGGAAACAAGAGAAAGAGAAAAAAATGAAAATATAAAAAGAAAAAAGAAAGAAAAGGTAAACACAAAGAAAGAAAAAAAAAAACCACCAAAAAAATCCTCCCCCTCCTTCCAATTTTCACACTCCTGAATATTGTCTGGCTACAGATCTAGTGGGGCTGGACTTCTCTCTCCCAACACCCACTGAACTCAGGTTGCCTTATGCACATTTTTGGGGAGTAAGCACAAATTCTCTGTGTTGGATGGAAAGAGGGTTCCTGACCCTGGTCTCGCATCTGCCCCTGCTGGGGTCACACCTGCTGCAGGGTCCCAAGAGATGCAGGGAGCTGTGAGACAGTGGCTGTCTTGTCACCCTCTGCTCTAGGGTGGCTTGGTTGTGTCAGTGATGGAGATATCTCTCTGGAAGGAAACAGTGGGGAGCCATGTGATGAGGGCACGAGGGTAGTGAAAATAATGCTGTATTGAAATGCTGTCGAGAACATATTTGAGAGAGAGAGAGGGAGAGCTGCAGCTGCCTCTCCTTCACACACCGTTTATGGGTATATAGCACATCCATGTCACACTCAGGGAGAACTCGGTTTTTTATATCCTCCAACCTATGTCATCACTATGCTCTTAAAACCCTGGTCCATGTAATCTCAGAGCACATGCTTTGAGGGCAAAGTGGCACCTTTGACATCATTGGCGGAAACATTCAGGCCACACGCAGCCTGCCTACCCTCAGCAGCACTTCTACCTGCAGGAACAAACTACCTCATCTCCACACCTCTATGTTACCTGACTCATTCCCAGTAACATGTCTTGTAATGAGCCGTTTTGCCAGCTGTACTCACCCAAATGTCATGTGAGGAGATCGTGCACACACAGCCAGTTGCTGCTTTGCCTGCATGGGTGCCTGCCCTGCCCTGCCGATGATCTTGGGTGTTCAGGTTTCCTCCTCCAGCACGGGATGTGTGCTGGGAGGAAGATCATGCCCTCTATCACACAGCAGTGACTCACCATGCAGCACCCTGCAGCTCCGTGGTCTCCCCTCCATCTGCGTTTCTGGTACCCAGGATGCTGTAATGAAACACCTCTGAAGATCTGTGTTAGCATGGGCATACCCAGAGCTGCAGGGAGCCACAGAGAAGATAAACCTAATGGCAACGCCATCCAGCTCCTGCCCAGCGGTCCAGTAGGGTGAATCTGAGAATCCATTTATTTTTCTTCATTCTCCTGTGATGTTATTTTTCTGTGATCGTGCTGCTCACAGCAAAACTGAAATGAAAAGCACAACAGCCAAGAGTATCAGCAGTGCAGGAAGAGAGAGCTCCCTACATGATCTTGCCTCAAGCTGCTCCTGGGAAGCAGGGTTGAGCATCTGGCTTTGCTTGGGCAGTGGGGGAGGGGGTGCAGGGTGGTGGGATGGGTTAGTGGAGGCTGAGTTGTCCAAAATCTTGTTGTTGGCATCTGGCTGCATCGATGTAGCTCTGCCAGGCACGGTGGAGGGACAGACCAAGCCACTACCCAAAAATCATCTGCAGATTATCAGTGAGTGCAAATACACTTTTCCTGGTAAATGAAGACACCAGACAGGTCTGGGTGTTTTTACAGAATTATTTTTTCCCAGTCTTCCTAACTTCCTTCAAGACAAGTATATGCTGCTTGTGGGAGGGCTTTAAGGTGACTACCAGACAAGTGAATTTATAGCCTTGCACAAGTCAAAGAAGCAAAAACCTGATTGCCTGGGTCAGATTGGAGCAATTTTGATGTATTTGAGCTACTCTTGCTTGACACCTGTAAGATCAGATGCTCAGGGAAAGGCTGTATGGCCACAAGACTCTCCATGGGACCAGTTGGACACCAAAGGCAAAAGGGAGGGTGAGGTATCAGCCTGGACCTGGGTGACAGATGCTGTTTGCAGGGATAGGGTGAAAACAGTGACTCCTGTCACCCTCAGCAGCACAAGGTGGCTCCAGAAGGGTCTCTGCAGACCCCTCCCCTCTGCTCCAGGGCTCTCCATCACACTCCTGCCCCAGGAGGGACCAAGCAAACCCTGCAATCTCAAGGTGGTCCCCACGTTTCTAAGAAGCAGATTTTTTTTTTTCCAAAGCAGGAATATGGTGAGAGTTGGGTCTCTGCATCCCTATTTTCTTGTTTGGCTCTGAAACATTAAACCCAGGTCAGAGCCTTAAACCATCCTTTGTTTAGGCTTTCTCAGGAAGGTAATTTCTCTGTGCTGGGCTGCTGATGGGGATGGCAGGTTCCCCCTCCCTGCTTTTCCCCCACCTCCCCAGTCTTTGATCACAGCAGCTCTGGAAACTAAGCTTTGAAAATACAGTCATTTCATAGATGTGTTGATTAGGAAATGAAATTCCAAGAAGAAAATGACAACCCAGCTGCACTGCCTGACTCTGCAAGGCTGGAGCTCCCCACCAGGAAATGTATTCTCATATTTTTTTGACACATCCAGGGTGTTGTATCATTAATAAAAAATGCAGGCAGAACTTCTTAAGAGAAAATGACTTCCAAAGAAACTGCCTTTTTTTTTTTTCTAGTTTTTCCTGTGAATCTGTAGGCTTCCTTGAAGACAGCTCAGTCCTTTCTCTCTTTTGCAGAGCAAAATGAAGCATAGGTTTACCCTGGAGCAGTGTCTCCTGGGCATACAGTAAGACCCCAGGGATTTGTCTCTCCTAGCAGGCTGTTAATCAAGGTTTCCAGCTGCATAGGAAATTGGTTTTATTGGGGGACAGAGAGAGGCTGTGGGCCTTCATGGCTAATTCTACAGAAAAATAAACCCATCCCTGCAGTCCTGTGAGGACTGGATTCTGTCTAGTCCATCCAGCTGGAATAGAGAGAGGTATAGCTGATGTGTCTGCCTCCGCAGCAGCCATGATGCCATACACTGACTCCAAGTAAGCCCTTCTTATTCAAAAATCCCCAAATCCATCTCTGAAAAACAATCCTTTTCCCCTTCCATATTAATAGCACTGTGCTTTTTTGAGTGCTATTCTGAGTATATCAGCCCAGGGTGGGAGGGTGTTTTGGGCCTGATTCATCTCAATTTTGTTGCTGAGAAAGCAGGACATTCAACAAGGGTGATGGCAGAGGCTGGGCTGATTTGGTTTCAAAGTGGGTTCAAGGAGCTCTTTGAGGCTACTCAAGGCTCACAGAACTCCTGCAGGAGGCGAAAACCTAAAACGGGCCATGCCTGTGTGGGACAGCCAGGTATGGGGCTGAGGGGTGGTTCAGACCCACTGGAGGGTCGCAGCTGCAGCAGCAAGTGGGATTTTGCAAGTCTCTAGATTTGCTTAACATTTAAAGTTCAATGGAAGGTTGTTCAAGAAGGCCTGAAAAGAAGATGGGGTATTTGGAAGAACCTTTCTGTGACGAAGAAATACCTCTGCAGGAAGCAGATTGTTTGCTGGGACACAAAGAAGCACTCCGCCTCTGGTTGGCGCTTCAGGTTTGATGTGAAAATGTTATAAAGGGCCTTCCTGTAAAAGGCAGATCCCTTTTTCCTGGATGCAAGGAGGAAAGAAGAGCCAGGGAAGTGATACAAAGAAAATCTGTCAAAGCTTTTCCTGGTTTTTCTGCCAGGAAAAGCAGCTTTGCAGAAGTGCTTTGAATGGCTGCACAAGCTGTGACAGGGGATGTATCAGAGCCAGAGAGGTTAAAGCAAGTAAGATGAGAGATGATGCTGGCCTAGACATGAAGGACCTTATCCTACTCTTCTCTAGTTTGCATATCCAGAAATAACCAAGCAGACAGGATCTGACTTCCAAACACTGTGAACAGAGGAGGACACCAACAGCCTTCATCTCTGCGCTTCCTTCCCCCCAGCACAGAATGGTTAAAACTATTTCTCTCTCAGTGGGTTGCCTCCTTTCCCTGGGTGCTGCTTAAAAATCACCCAAAAAGATTACAAACAGGTCAGCTACATCTGTAGCTTGTTCTGCACAAGACATCCCATTGGGAAGGAAGTTTTCCTGGTGACAGCAGGAAATCCATTTAGAGTTCCCAGCACTTGTGCTGCAGCAGCCCCTTTCCCTCCCACTGCTCCAGCACACGGAGGCACTCCCGCAGTGCCAGAGGCTCATCCCCCTGCAGCAGTGGGGATGCAGGCAGAAGCAGGACCAGAGGTGGGGATGCAGAGTGGGCATGGGCTGAGAGAAGGCTGAGCAGCCCCATCCCTGACCGCATTCCCCCATGATATGAGGCTGCTCTGGTCCCCCCAGCTGGTTGCACTCACCCATCCCCATCCCCACAAAGAGCAGCTTGCAGGTGACATCTTTGACACCTCCAGCTGTCTCTCTGCACATCGCAGCTTTTCATCTCTGGCAGCTAATAGCAGAGTGCTGGGGGAAGGGAACATATGCCAAAGCAGCTCATCTAAGGTGCCTTCTTACTAATCACGTTACCTGCCCCCCTAGCAGGAAGAGGGTTTGATATATGGCCAGGGAGCTGCCAGAATATCTCTCCTCTCTCCATGCTGTAGGGGATGCTTTTGCCTCTGTGTGGGTTGCAGGAGGCAGCTCCGTGATGGGACAGGGAGTGGAGCACCTCTGTGTGGAGGGACACCACAGAAAGCACAGGCTGGGGGCAGCCAGGAGCACATGTTCCTGACAGAAGTCCATACGGGAGTGTGCGGGGTGGGCAGCTGCTGTGCAGCACGACAGTGTTGGAAGAAAGGCAGAGGTTGAACTGATCTGCAGAAAGAGCCGCCTTCCTTCACTGCTGCCTGCAGGGCATTTGCTGAAAGTAACAACTGAACCCCGGCAGCCTGGCGCAATTAGAGAGTATGAAGCTCGGGCTCAGCTCAGCTGCAGGGAATCTCACTACCCCCATTCCAAAGAACACCGTTGGTAGCTCCAACAAGCTCTTAACGATGTATCCCGTTAATGGCTGATCCTACCCAGTGAATGCAGGTGTCAGGGATGCGTGATTCAGACAGCAGCAGCAAGCTGATGGCTTTGCCCATTGGAGGGGAGGAGGTGTCCTGGTAACTCGGGGAGCCCAAGGGAGGGTGAGAAGCTGAGCTGCCAAGTGATGCTGTCATCATCTCCAGGTCCTGTCTGCTCTCCACTGCTCCCTCTTGAATTCAACTGCATCCTATCTCATCCATGATTTCAAATGGAGCTGGTGCCCAGGGCCTGGCTCTGGGGATGTGGCAGTGACAAGCTATTGTGCCAGTGGGGGCTTGGGAGATACTGCAGAGCACTGATGGGGCTACCTGTGTGGGTTGGCCCATGAGCATCATAACAGTGCCAAAACCCTCTCCTTGCCTTTTGCTGGCCAGCCTGACAGGAGCTGAGTAGCTGTGAAGGATGAACTGGCAGCCCTGTCCATCTCTCGGTGCACAGAAAAACAAGGCTTCTGCATCTTTTCCTAAAATGCATGAGAGTGCCAAATGTGCAGGTTGGCTTCTCCAGTGCCAGGGGTTGTGTGGCTTTTGGCTCTGGTATGTGGCTGCTGGAAGGAGCTGAGGACCAGCCTGCACAGGAGAGAGACAGGCTCTCCAGGTTTGCTTTCCAGCTGGGGGAATCCCGACCTGTTTCTGCTCTCTTCTGATAGATAACCTTTCCATAACTCCTCCTCCTTGTGTTGGGACTCCTGAAACCCCTGCCAACAGTGCATGCTCTCACCATTGCACACCTGGAGCCCTTTGGGGTCTGTGTCCAACCAGAGGAGTTACTACAGAGGGTTTTCCAGGGACTGTCCCCTTCCCTACTCTGCTTGCCACTACCCTATTCATTGGCCGGAGAGGAGGCACGGGCATGCACGTGTTTCAGTATGTGTCTCTTTTTAATGCATTTATTTTTAGCTTGTTTTTGTGGCCCATAGAGGATTCCACAGGAAATCCTGCAGCCATGGGATCATGAAAAGCTCAGGTTCCCGATTGTGTTACATACGTTAACAGAGATGTGATCTATACAGGGTTTTTTAAAAAGCAGCTATAAATACTTCCTCCAGCTGCACCAATATCCCCTCGTCCCTCTTCCCTCCACAGCACCTGTTGACACTCATGTACCCAGTTAAGATTAGCTGCTTCACAGGGAAAGGGAGCCCTGGCTCTGGAGCCATCCCTCCCTGCCCCGTAGCAGGAGTACCTGGCTGTCGTTTTGGGACACGCCTTAGGCTGTCAAAAATTGCACAACCCCAAAGGGCAGACTCCCCTGATGGGTTTGCTTGGCCCAGCAGTGGTGTGATGCGGGGTGCTGTGGGATGGCTGAAATCGCCGCTTTAACCCGAAAGCATCCCCTGCAAGGGATGCCCTGGGGGTGCAGCTCGGCACCTAGCAGGCCGATTTCCAGCCCCCGTGCCGATGGTTGGCACTGAGACACAGCCCCGCACCCAGGCCAGGATAGCTCAGGCGTTACCAGGAGCAAGGAGCGTGGAGGGCTCTCCGCATGGGTTCCGAAAGGTTTATTCCGAAGGGGTCAGAGGCGAAGAGGCCGAGCAGGCCTCGTGTACAAGCTTATAAGGGGTAACAGAAAGGGGGCTGGCAGAGCCCCAGCAACCAATTACCTGGGGGCAAGGGGCAGGGGGAAGGCAGAGGGATACAACAACCAGTGGGGAGAGGGAAGGGGCGGAGTGGGGGACCAGGTACCGGACAGGTACTGCCTGATGGGAGAAGAAGTCTTTCCCTGTAACCTGAGCAGGGGGAGCTTATTTGTTCTCTGAGCTGACCCACCAGCGCAGGGGATCTCCTGGACCAGGGTTTTCCGGCATCCCAGCTTCTACCGCTGACAGCTCATCCACCCCAACAGTGGTGTGGGGCAAGAGCCACAGGACCCAGACCCATATGGTGCACTTTGCCCCCCAGCTGGTTGCACTCACCAGGCTCCTGGCCAGGCAGCCCCACCACAGTGAGGAGGTTGTCAGTTCTCAGCCCTGCTTCCTGCCCAAGCCCAGGAGGGCCAGGGAAGCAGGGATACTTAGTGCTGATGTGCACACACACATTTCATTCTACAGCCGTGGGGTGCACTGCCAAGTGTATCATTTCCCTCCAGTTGTGGAAGCTGATGGCTCACTCACACGACCCCTCCGGGTTCACCAGAATGAGTAATGCCTGCAGGGCTGGCCTGTGTTTGTGAAATATGGAGGTGTGCATGTATAAGCTTGAGTTCATGTCTTTCAAGTGCATGGGAGACCTCTGCTTTTGATAGAAGCAGAGGGGCTTTTCACCTGTGAGAGGAAGCTCTCAATCCCCTCTATCTCTGAGCATTGTGGGGGAAAGGTGCTGCACAGGGTGCCCCAGACAGAGCTAGGGCGTGCCTGGAGGAGGCACCTGCTGGGAACGTGTCCCATCCATTACATTCATACATGCAGCTTCCAAGCTCAACCATAAAACACTTCTCCATGGAGAAAAAAACCCAGCAAGGTAAGAGGGAGCTTGCCAGGGGCCAGTCCCTGCTTCCCTGCAAAGATGCCAGCCCATGCTGGTGTCCGTGGTGGACACTACTCAGCAAAATCGAGCTCCAAGCTGTGCCTGTTTTTCCCCTCTCCATGTGTCATCATTCCTGGCTGCTGGTGAGTCAGCCCCTGGCCCTGCTGGGTGCCTCCACAGCAGCCATGCTCTGCTGCTCTGCAGAAAACCTCAGCCATCAGAGATCCCATAACATAGCAGCTGCAGGCAGTGTTCCCCTTCCATGCTGGGAGGGAGCCAAAACTTTCTTAAAGGTTTGTTTATGCAGAAATTAACCGAATCATAATGAGAGATTCCTTCATTTGCCACTTTCCCCCTACACAGGAAGCTAATGCCATAACCCTTCACACTCCTCTGGCCCTGGATTTGCCTGAAGAGTCCATCCTGGAGCCAGAAGAGGCATCTGATGAAACTTTAGTTGAACATGAAACACGAAACATTGGCTGCACTGTGAGACTTGATGTGGGAGCTGGGAGATGTATTTAGTTCACAGTTAAAGCAATCAGAAATTTACCCCATCACTTGGAAACTCTTCTGATCCCCTGCTACACTCTCCCAAACTACACCTCTGAGTGTGCCGGACTCCCAGGCTGGAAGCTGGGTTGTGTCCCTCTTTGCCGGTGTGCAGGATGGATTGCAAGCCAAGCAAATCCTTCTGCCTGGGTAGACCCTGCTGAGACCCTGACATGGGTCCTGTGCAAGGGACTTCAGATGTGTTTTGTCAGCCCTGCTATTGCTATATTCCAGTAGACCCAGAGCTTGTACAGATGGGACGGCAGAAATCCAAGGAAAGGCTCATTATACCAGCTCAGAAAAGAGCAGAGAGTGAAAAATGGGATTATGTGGGCTCAGCTGATGGAGAAGGCAAAGTCAGAAGCAGAAAACAGAGGGTTTACAGGTGAATTAATTCTGTTTATGTAGATCTGAGGTTCATCTGTGATTTGGTCATCCAAAACAGCGCAATGAAGCCCATCCTGGGGAAGATGTCACACGCCCTGGGACACACAAGGACTGCCCTGATCCTCTGACTGATCAAGGCCTCCCAGATCTGGAGAAGTTCTTGCCAGAAGGATCAAATATAAGAAGCAGAGGAAAAGGAACAGCAGTATTTGCTTTCTTCTGCCCTGCTCCTCCCAGGCTGTCGCTTCAGTCAGGGCTCCTGACAACCCCTTAAGATGAAGTGTACTCCAAAAATGTATGCTGGGGTTATGTAAGACTCTGGTACCTTTGGTGACTCACAGGCCTTGTCCTAACACGCCGTTCCCCACAGCCGTTGTGTAACCTCACTGGGAAAGCGCGCAGTGGCCAGCCCCAGGGATGGGGAGCTGCTGCAGGGATGGGGAGCTGTGGCCCTAAAGGTCTTCCTTCCCAGAGAAAGACAAACCTACTGAGGGACCATCCCATTTCTCTCACATATGGAGACAAAGGAGTCCTGCCGCAGTGTTGGTCCTGCAACTCGAGGGATGGTCAGGGAAATGAAAAGTGTGAAATTTGTCAGACTAGAAAATTTGTGGTTGGCATTCAAACCTGTGGTTTTCCCTGTCATGTGCTGTAGTGAAAGGTCTGCTAGTACTTGTAACGAAAGGGTTCATTGGCAGGAGAGCAGGAACAGGGATATCTTCTTCCCTTATCCAGGGAGCCTTCTTCCTGCAGTGAAGGAGCCTGAGTTTTCTCTTAGTTAAGCATGGAAACATCAGGATAGACTTTGCAGCCAGCAGTGGAGATACTGGCTGTCCCTCTGGCACAAAAGGAGGATCAGACCTTTGAGGAGCTCCTGGAACTTGCAGTGGATGTGTGGGCACAGCAAGAGGCAGTGAGGGGTGCAAGCATCCAGGGGCAGCAGCATTGGAAGTGGGGACGATACTGCCAGCAGCAGGGTGGGCACAGAACAGCCCAAGGTTGTCAGGATGGATAAGCCCACAGGGGCAAATTGCATGTGTCTCTGTCTCAGTGTGAGACACTGTGAAGGAGAGGGGCTGTGCCTGTGTACTGAGGAGCAGTCTGCCCCGGGCTCCATGCCGACAGGTCCAGTCTGCCCTGTTTTGCCAACTCCTGGGACAGCACCTCCAGTGGCACAGAGCAGAGGGCCTCACGTTTCCTCCTATTCAGAGTCTGCAGTTGCTGGAAGGACACAAATCTCTTCTGGGCAGCTGTACCTCGGCATTTTGTGTGGCTGTTGTCCAGCCTGCCCATATTCTGCATTTGAATGTGTGTGCCATGGATCCAGCTCAAACATCTCAGCCCCTCAAGGCAGCAGTCACTGTAATGTGGGTATGTTGGAGGAAGGCTGAGGACTGGCAAGTCAGCAGCAGCCTCTGCTTCTCTGAACTTGCACAGCCAAGGAAGTTCAGACCTCATCCTGCCTCGCACTCACATCTCTCAAAGAAATCAGAGGCAATGAACAGCATGCTGCAGGTTTGGTGCTGCCTTGTGACTTCAGGGCCAGCTCATCAGCTGGGACAAGTGAGGGTAGATGCCCTGAGGCAGTCCAGATGAGCAGGTATTTTCCTGACATCTTGCCAGTCCTTGATTCCTGTCCAGGACTCCACACCTACCCCAGCCTATCTTCTGGTACAAAAGTGATGGGTTTGAATCATGCAATGGATTTACAGACTGGCTCATAAACTGAACTGAAAAATAAAGTTAAAGAAACCCTTCTTGTTCAACTAAGGATCTGGTTTCCACTGTTTTGTAGCTCTGCAATGGAGTGATAACATAATTGGGCTGAGTCTTGGCTTCAGGATGCCACTTGTATAAAATCATAGTAATGCAGGCATCAGACTCATTATTTATGATACAGTTATAAATTATACAATTTTTCCCCCTCAGTCCATAGCTAGAAATCACCACTTCCCACATACAGCATATGCAATGCTTTATTTTTAAAAAATAACCTCCATCTTTCTAAAGAGTAAAGGCAGAGCAAAAAGATGAATTAATGTGACCTATTATTAAGTTATGAAATTATTACAAGCCTACAAAACCATGCATGGATTCAGCTTCCTCAGGAAAGAGGGCGACTGCAAGGAATTTCGGAGCCAGCACCTTGCCTGATGGAAAGCAGAAGCCACCGGCTTCAGCAGGAATGTCTGTTCCTAACTGCAGAATTGGTTCCCAGAACCGGCTCACGATGAAGCCCAGCCCCGGTGGTGTTGGAGGACACTCACGAGAAGCAAGCCAATTATTTTCCCTTATTAATAAAGGCAGAATGATTCGCAAGTCATGTTCTAATGGCTACAACCACACGGCTACCAGGAATCGAGCCTGCAGGAACACGCCCTGCCTTTGCCAGCCTCGCAGGCTGCTCCGGCACAGGATGTCTCTGCTGACTGGCAGCACTGCCTGCTGTCACCATGGCACAGAGTTCTTTCTGTAAAACCTGTTTTAGACACATTTTGCCAGGCTCTAACCACCAGGGCTGGCCTCAGATGTGCCAGCTGGCTGCCACGCCGGGAAATCTCTGTCAAGGTAGTTCGGCAAGGATGAGGCTGGGAGATGACATCTTTTGTCCCTGTCCTTTTGGGAAAGCTCTGAGATGAAGAGGTAAAGAGAAGAGATGTGGGCATCCTGGGAACAGGGGGGGAAACTCTGAGATGGGATGAGATGGCTCAGGAGGGGCAAGCTGGGATAAGGAGCTGGGAGAAAGGAAGGAGTGGACCTCAGAGGACATGGAATAGCAGGAAAGAGGAGTCCCTTCTCCCCATTAGGATGTGCCCCCTGCAACGTCTGGGAAGAACCACATATTCCCATCTGTGTTTTTCCTCCATCGTCAGCTGAAACCTCCTGATCCTACATCTCACATGGGCTGACACTTTGTGGACAGCAGCCTTCCACTGGGACAAACACATTGTTAGATCCTGCCACACTTCTCCCTGGTGGCGTCTGTACTCTGGCTCTGCTGCTGGCCCTGTCACCCCCCAGGTGGGCCTGCTGGGGACTCCCATGTGCTCTGCTGGAACCCAGGAGCACCCCTGCAGAAGAAAGCATGTGTGCAGGTGACCTTCAGAGAGCTGAGGTTACACAGCCGGCTGCTCCAGGGGTAGGAGAAACCGAGTAAAGCTGCCTCTGCAGGTTTCCCATTTCACTGTTTCCTCAAGGCTCCCCACCCAGGCTCATCTCTGCGCACAAAATGGATGGTTCCTACCGGAAGAACAACACCAGAGCCACAATCCTGCGCAGAGAGAGACCTGAAGCAGCCCTGTGCGAGCCCTAATGCAGTTTAACCTCTGAGATTAGAGGAAACCAGCCTGTTCTGTTGTGCTGATACTGCATTTATACAGCTCCTGGTAGAGGTACCCGCTGTAACCCAGCTAACCCAGCAAAGGGGATTCCTCTCCCACACACAGCTCTGCTCCCACTGCAGGTCCCGTGTGCAGGGGCCTATGGAAAGGCAGCAGGCAGTCCTGTAATTAAAGCCTGGATCCTAATGTGCAAGTACAGAGAGGCCACATGCTGACTGATTTTCTTTGTAGCTTGAATAGTGTTTCTTTAATGTAGGTGGGTTGTTTTTTTGGTTGGAGGGTTTTTTGTGCGTGTGAGAAACATAAATAGGCCTTCATCTTTTATGCATTTCCTTGTACCTTCCAGACCCAGAGCTCCTCTCCATCATTTGACATCGTTTCTAGTTTTGAAAGACGCACTTACTAGAAAAAGATATAAGGGTGTTTTCATTGCAGTACATCATATTCACATACATAAAATATTAAAAGCAGTATGGATGAACCCAAAAACAATGCAGCACTTTAGAAAATAGTATTAGCCTTTTCCCTAGGTGTTAGAGAATGTGATAAATCCTACTCTGTCAGACATTACAGCCTCCACGGACTGCCAAGGGGAGCGTCCGTGTCATGCTTAGAAATACCAGGGGGGTCTATTACGAGGGGAGCAGATTTCCTGCTATGTGCATGCAGACACAGAGGAATATAAATATATGTGTGTGTGTGTGGATGGATGCTTACATAGCATTTGTCAGCACTTCCAAGGCGCATTGGTTGTGCCTGCCCCACACCGCTGTCTCCCAAGGACAGAGTGCGTGTCCCAAGTCCTCTCCCAGTCTGTGCCAGGTCTTCCCAGAGAAGCCACGAGGTCCTGAAATCTATGGCACAGTGCCACGAAGAGGCCTCCAGGACATGGCAGTAAATGGTAAATGTAGCCCAGTGGAAACAACACGTTTTCCTCTAATGGGCAGCCCCACTAAGGGAGCGCTTCGACATCTTCCAAACATCTTTGCTCAACTCACTGCAGTCAGACTTTGGCCTCAGGTGAGCCCAGGCTTGGTCTAAGGTGGCTGCAGGTGATGCCTCTGACCTTCAGCAGTGTCCCCTGGAGATGAGTTGCCTTGCAGGTCACCCCCTTCACACAAGAAGGCAAAAGGATTTTCCTCCTCTTAAAGGGTGTCTTAGAGGCTCAGCCCCAGAATAACCAACTGCAATATTCACTGAAGTCCAGTAGTATGAGGAAACAAGAGCTCAAACCATCCAGGATCTCACACCCAGTGTGGGACTTAATGTAGCCTCTGAGTTCACTCCTCTTTGCAAGAGGAGCAGATTTACTCAAAAGGAAAATTCTCCCAGGGTTAGTGCCTGCATGTTTTTCCAGCTGCTAGCTCTCTCCCTATCCCTCAGATCCATGCGCCTTTTGCGCCTGTAAGCTCTTCATTCATGTCCACATGTGTGTTCCCTTCCTCCTCTCCCACTGGGAAGCCTCCCACAGCTCACCCAGCCCCTCCAATGCCATCCTTCACTTCCCCTCCTAGAGCAAGGCAGCGGGAACCAGCACTGCTCCCATGTCCCTGCTTGCTGGGGTTAAAACCATCTCATCTGCTAATGTAGATACACAGAAGTGCTTTCAGCAAAAACTGTCTGAAAAACAGGAGCAAGCATTTACTGAACCTTTTAAAACCTGCAAACTCCTCTCCATCCTGTTATCTTCCCTTTTTTCAACCTTCCCTCTTTTCTTTCCCTTTTTTCTCTTTCAAATCATAAAAAAAGTTTTATATTAATAATTATTTGTGCCTCTTTTTCATGGTATTTGATTCCATATTGCTGCTGAAAAAAAAGGGTGAATATAAAAGGTTCCTAAAGCATTCAGAGTCATACACCCACATTCCTCTCCAATATTATCTTGCTTTTCAAAGCCAGACTGAAAAATCTACAATTAATGTGAAAGTTTTAAAACAAATTTAAAGGTCTGATTCCTCGAAGTTCAGGTGGTTCAGGATTCAGTAGTCACCCACAAAAGTAAAACCAGGACCAACAGAAAATATGAAAATCATTTTACAAGCAGAAAAAGTTAATGGGAGAAATGTTAAAGGTGTTAATAGTACTGATACCATATTCAGCATCTCCTATAAATGGGGAAGGGAATGTTACTGTTGGCAACCCTAGGCAATGACAGGAAGTATTTATTAGCTCAATGGGATCCTATATTTGCAAGGGTAAATCCTGCCAGCAAGAATTATCGCTCTGTTGACAGACTAGCTAAGGGGCCAGGCAGAAGGTAGGTGGCAAAGTGGGCATTCACTGAGGGCAGGGGAGGGGTGCAGAGCCCCCAAAAAGCAGAACTCCCCAGGCAAGAGGGCTTCCAGGGCTCTCCTCCTGCCCTGCTCAGAGCAGCTCACAGCTGTGGCCACTCTGATGGTATTTTTATGAGTGGTGAAAGGAGACTTTGGTCGAACAAGTCATGGGAGAAGTACTGGGCTAAAAGACAGAAGGGCAAAAGGGAATAAAAGCAATGAAAGGTCATTAATGCTATGTAGTTGTAGGTAGATGCTTGCCTGTAAATCATGTGATGGTGTGTAACATGAAAAGAAAATCAAAGCAAGTTATTCGAAGGGAAACTCCACGACACATAGAGGAAACTCTTCAGCTGTACACCACAGGCTTGATTTTCTCTGCTCAGAATACCTGCAGCATGCATGGACTTCACTGCCAACAGGGACTATTCATTCATTATGGTTATATAGCGCCAGGCACTTGAAGCAAGTCCTACAAAGCTCTGTGATTCATACAGACCACAGACCTAATCCCAAAACGTTTATTGTCATCAGTGAAAAAAGGCTAAGCTGTGACAGGCACTCTTGGCCAGGGAGAAGCAGAACTGGTGCCCTGACTATTTTGGGACAAAGACGTCCTGTTCCTCCAAAGCCTGAGCTGGGAGTACATCTTTCCCACTGGGAAGCACCAGCCAGGCTGGCTGCAGGGGCAGCCAGGGGGAACCTGGCCCTCTACAGCAACTTCAGATGCCTGCTCAGATAAATACAAATGCAGATGAATAAAGGACTTGAGTTTATTATTTGTGCGTGTTTGAAATGTTGATAGTCTTAATCCCTGCTTTTCATTTTGATAATATTAAAGCATTCCTTCTAATTCCTTCTGCTCTTCTATGCATCTTGAAAACTATCCTGTGCTTAGATGATAAAACATCCCCTCTCTCTCCAAAAGTGTTTTTACGTTCTAGTGTGATGTGAATTATAATCAGGATTGGGGCAACAGAATTAATGTGATATTTTTCCAATTCAGTTTGAAGCTATTGACCTTCTACCCCTTGTAGCCATAACACTAGGTTGAGATATAGAAATTCAGGATAGAATGCAAATAAAGTATTTCTTCTTTACTTTTGCAAAGGTTGTTTATGATTATAGAGTTAATTCACTGTTCAACCCCCCCTTGTTTCAGTAGTACATGTAACGTTGCTGACTTCGTCTGGGTAATTATCAAGGATGCCTTCAACACATAAGCACAGCAATACAGCTGCCTGTGATATCCAGTAACTTTTTGGACAATGGGGAAGCTCCAAAGGAAAGCAGATGTTGGAAAAGGTTTTGGAAAAGGTAGAGAAAAGGATCTAAGTAATTATAGGCCTGTCTCCTGACACGAGTCCCAGCAGTATAATGGAATGACTCATATGGATCTAGATTAACAAAGAATTAAGAAGGAAAATATCATTAACGCCAATCAACAGGAGTTTATGGGAAGAGACCCTTTCAAACTGACTTGTTATCTTTCACCAAGGAGATTATAAGGTTGAGTGATAAAATAACAAAGCTGATGTAAAACACTTGGACTTCTTTAAGGCCTTCAACTTGTTGCAGCAGGACATGGTGATTAAGAAACCGGAACAATCCAAAGCCAATGTGACACATATAAATTGGTTGCCTAAGTAATCATCCCTGAGACACCACCACTGGGTTCCTGGAGGGGTGCTCAGGGAATTGTGAGCAGCAGGCACGGCTCCCTGGGTGCCATCCGGGGACCCTTGGCTGAGTGTCCCACCCCAGCGATTTATTCAGTCCTCAGTCCTTGCACCCCTTCCCTTTGCTTGCTGGCAAACTCCACTAATGGAATGAGTTTTCTCAGAGTAGTTTATTTTTTCCTTTCCCACCCTGGACGGCCTGCACATTGTGTGAATTTTCAAGATGGCAATTACTTATTGACAATTTTCTAACATCAGAAAAATGCAATATGGTCCCATAACACTGCACAACTGGTTTTTCATCTTTACCAACTGATATTTTATCAAGAATTGTAAAGAAACAAAGGGATTGCTGATAAGGTTTGTAGATGACACCAAGACAGAAAAAAAAGGTAGAAATTAAAGGCTGTGTCACCAGTACAAGCAAACCAGTTTACAAAATTGCAGTCACGTGAACAATACACATTTGAGTATGACCAAAGGTAAAAATCACACCTGTAGGAACAATAATAATAAAGGGTAGTTTCAATATAGGAGATACCATATGGAGTGGAAGGACCAGAGACAGTGAAAAGGGCACATGAGACACAGCTGAATGTGAGTTTCCAGAGTTCAGAGTTACAGTATCTGAGAGGGCTAAATAGGTTCTTTGGCTGTGGCATCAGCAAAATAACCTACATCATGTCTGTATTTGGGTTTTGTGTTATTACAGCTGAAAAACCATGTTCACATCTGGTATCCACAGCACAAACCAATGGATAAGGTAGAGATGAATCAGAGGAAACATGCATACTATGGCTTACAAATTGGAACAGGATGCCCTTTGATAACAGACCCCAAGACTTCATTCTTTTCAGTCTCTTAAAGAGATGGATATGGGCTGAGCTGGGTCCTGATTTGGAGTAAAAGTCTAATCATCCATGACACAAAAGCAGGAAAGTTCCCATAGCTGGAAGATGTCCTTAGCAGGCATTAGCAGGCATATCCGGAGTGGAAGAAAAGGTTTCTAAAAATGAGGAGGAACAATCACATGGACAGTCTTCCTAAATTGCTCACTGATTCCTTGCCTCTGGTAATATTTAAATAAAAGATACAAACCACATCAAACACAAGTTACTTCAGGGGAACACACAGAGGGACTTCAGAGCTTGGTTCTGCTAAAACTTTGGAGACTGTATGAGCAACAACCTGGGTCTTCACCTAAAGTGCCTTCAGAAACTACTGAGGCTCAGTCGATGTCTGGACCTTGACACACCCTCTTGTATGAACAAGGATTTAACAAGTGTGGGCTATACCCATTTTTAGGATAACCTGTACCCAAAAGCCCTGGAATTTATCTTACTGCTACAAAACAACTACTTCTCACTATCGCTTGGGCACACCAATTCTTAACTGGCACTTGAAAATATGACATGTTCAGGAGTCATCTATTCTTTTCCCATCATTGTGAATAGAGTCTTTGATTCAGTATCAACCACACAGGAAGTGGCGTAGGAGGCACACTAACATGCCTGACTTAGATGGCAAAGCATCTAGGATGTTGCCTAGGCGGGGTCATGCGCTGGTAGGAATGGAAGAGGCTTGCTATAAAACACCTATTTTAGCTTCAAACATACGGAGTCAAATTCAGAGCTAGCATCACCACCAAACGGCTACTTGTCCTTTGTATCGCCTTTGTAACTCACATGGCATCAGGGTCATGGAAAGCTAAGGAGGTATTTTCAATCCTCTACTTCTCTAAACAGTGACCTTGTGCCAACCAGTGAGAGCAATGCTCTCACCCGGCTCTCTGCAGCACTGTGATTCTGTCCTGGAGCTATGATCCATATAGGCATTTGCGTCAAACGGTGGTGGAATTAGTGCAGTTCAGGCACTTGATAGCGATCCCATCATGAAGGTTCACGTGTCATGCACCACACCATATGGCTCTGCAGGCAAAGCACAGCATGCCTGGCCCTAAGGAAGGGAATTAAATGAGGCTTGTAGTTCAGGAACCACCCCTGTTTGCTCCTGTTTGCCCACGGTCGCAGCCCAGCACCTGAACCTCTCCTCACCTGAAGAATGCAGAGCAGTTGCAGCGCCAGGGCCACTCTGCTGCCCCCAGGCACTTGCATGGACCAAAGGGAGAAATTAACACACAATATCTTCTCCCATCTCTCAGATCTCAGTCTCTGCTGGACATGAAGTCGAGGAGGAAGATCTTTTCCCTTTCCAATGGTTTCTCTGCTGTCAACACCACATTTTGCTCTGGCCTTGCAGCAGGTTGCACTTGGGCCTCATTATAACTGAGCATGGACTATTGATTCAGGTTGCAGACAGTAATCAGTCCTTTTCTATCAATAGCTTTGTCATTGACATTTTAAAAATCACACATTTCTTCCTACCATAAAACACTGTTAGGACTATGTATTGTCTGGAAGTCAAGATTTTAAAATAAAATACAAATACTGATTTCAAACACAAGGAATGACTTCAGTTCTAAAGACAACACTAACGATAAAACAGTCCTGGAAATCTTTCACTGCATGGAATTACCTTAGAATTTCTACAAGAGAAAAAAAAAGGCATTGGAATAAGAATGAATAACATGAGCTATATCCCAGTGGATGTAACATATTTTAAAATGTGTTTTTCAAAGGCTTAAGGAAAAAACCAGGAAGTTTCATCAGGGCTAACAACTATCAGTCTTAACTGGAATTTTTGTATAAACTAAAATGATTTAATACCTGGGCAGATTCCCAGCTGGTAAGTACTGTCATAGCTGCAGAGCACAACAAAGCACCTATAACAATCACATTAGCTGATTCTCTACCTGCCTCTACCAACAGATGTCTTTCAGTCCCCAGCCTTTAAAGAGTAGTGAGTGGAATACAAACTCCTCAGTCAGTTCTGCGTTTGGAATCCTTTTTCCAGAATTAAGACTCAAAACCTGTGCATATGAATACATTAAACTTAATCCTTATGTTTTTCCCAGCAATTGTAATTAAGTCTAAAATTTTTTGCTCTGATTGCAAATCCTGTTAGAGTATACTCTGTGCAGTGCAGTGTTAGGAGGTTCTTAGTGTGGCTTTTAATGTCCAGAAGAAAAAAAATCCTAATTCTTCACCACAATGATGTTGTTCTGTATCATATTGTTTTCTCTGTGAGGTGGCATCCAAAGGAGTGACATAAAAAAGGCACCTACAGAATCTGCTTCCTGTATGTTTTTGAGTCATATTCTCCAGCTCTACTGGCAAAAACAAGATTTTATAACTGCTAGCACTGTAGCCAGTACAGCTCAAAGCGCAAATTGCAGCCTATTCTGGTAACATACAAACATTATCATCTAAGTCCCCCTTATGAAATCACTGTCACTATCAGTAGTGATAGCACAAGAATCAGAAAGCATGATTGGATCATGAGACTGCTTTCTGAGTTTTCAGAACCTTTACCCAGGAAAAAAAATCGCCTTCTGATTTGTGAATGTGGCTTAAGTAGTACCTGATAATACACAGAATATTTATGGACAACAAAGAAAGAGGCAACCCATGCAATCAGCTTTTTTCTATGGCCCGATTTCTAAGAAGAGCATGAATACACTTTGAAATTAACTCATCTGTTTAAATGGGAGAAGCAGAATATAGCAACAATGAAATATAGAAGAAAGCACCTGCTATGCAGTTTGTCATTCTCTGTGCAAGTTTTGCTAAACAGTAAAACCAGCTCTAATCAATGGTGTCATTTAATGGCAAAAAAAATAGCAAAATCAGCTACTATTATTTTTGTGGTCTCAAGCACTTCAAAAGTTCTTACTCGAAAATCACTTTGCCAATCAAAAATATGACCCTGAAAGATACAAACAGTCACCCCTACAGCTCCCCTGCTTCCTGTGCCCTTTCCCCAGCCCCTTTAAATCTGGACTGCAAGTATTACATGTGGACTTTATCAAGGGCAATAGTGGAACTCCTACTGTATCAACAGGCCCAGGAATTTCATCTGACTCTCCAGCATTGTACAGTTCAGATTTTATCGGAGTGACTACTGCTTCCATGGAGCAGAAATGCAAGTATGAAAAACACAATGCTAAGTTTAATGCCTCTTCATGCCTGTGCACAGAACTTCCACAGATCAGGACAGGCACACTCCTAGGTGCAAACAGCATTACGTGTGCTGCTCACGCACTGCCAATCGCTCCAGCACGGGCAGCTCAGCCTTCCCATCCTGGCTGGGGTGCCCACAAGTGAAGGGTGAGAGTACCAGGCTGGGTAACAACTGAAAGTAACCTCTGCTCATTTTTTACCCTTTTTCTGACTCTGTCATAACTCAATTACAATTTTTTACAAACACATTGTAAAGAACATATTCTACTGGCAAACAAAAAAAAAAGATGAAGCAGCAGCCCTGTGGCAAAAGCAGAGTCAGGAGATCTGGATACTTTTCCTGGCTTTGCTTTAGACTTCATGACTGACCTTGACAAGTCAGATACAGATAAAGCCCACTCCCTGCTCTGTGCAAAGGGTCCTGCCTGCTTCCCAGGGAGAGTGGCTCCACTACAGGTATGTATTGTCTGGGCAAATACACACATGGATGTGCATGTACACAGAGAAATACAAACATTTGCACAAGAGATGAGTCCTGAAATCCAAAATTTCTGTCATTAACACAAAGCAAGACATCAGCTTAATAAGAGAGTTAGGAAGGAAAATCTGCAGGTCAGGTGTTGTGGAGCATTTTGTAGTCCTGATGACGAAGTAACAGACATGCAGCTTTATTGGGTGGTGTTCAAAGGCCATCTTTCCTTGCTCATGTCTCGAAAAGCAAGGGAAATATCGCCTACATCATAGGATGGATTTCAGGGCTAAGCTGGCAAATATTTATGAGAGCCATAAAGTTTGTCTGAGAAACTACACTTTAGAAAGACAAAATGTTACTGCTAGGCTGCCAGACCTGCAGATGTGCCAAGTTTCTACACATCCCACCAGATCCAGCATTTTTTTTTCCACAAAAGTTCATATCTGCTCTGTTAAAAAAACCCAAAATCAAAGATAAATAGGTTTGGTTTTAAACCACCTACATACTGAATATATGCCAGTGTCCCTTCCCCTGGCTGTGAGTGAGCAGCAGGGTCTGTCCCCTTCCCCAGCTAAGTGCTGGCTCTGCAGGGAGATCTGCCATTTCTCCAGCCACTCTTTGAGGCTCCATCCCCTCTGCCCCATGGTGCTCCCCAACACTTGAGCTCGCCCCACCTCACACCACAACTCCTCTCACGCCAGGGGGCCTGCAGCTCCCAGAGTGCCTCTTTGCAGAATCATAGAATCACAGACTGTTAAGGGGTTGGAAGATCCCAGTCCCAAGCCCCTGTCAGGGGCAGGGACACCTCCCACTACACCAGATTGCTCAAAGCCCCATCCAGCCTGGGCTTCAACACTTCCAGGGATGGGGCATCCATAGCTTCTCTGGGTAACCTGTTCTGGTGCCTCACCACCCTCACAGTAAAAAATTTCTTGCTGATATCTAATCTATTTTCCCCCCTCTTTCAATCCGTACCCATTACTCTTTGTCCTATCAATATAGCCCTTGATGGAGAGTCCCTCTCCAACTTCTCTCTCAGTAGTCCCTCTCAGCCACTGGAAGGTTGCTGAGTTCCCCACACAACCTTCTCTTCTCCAGGCTGAACAGCCCCAATTTTCTCGATCTGTGTTTTTAGAGGAGATGCTCCAGTCCTCTTATCAACCTCGAGGTCCCCTCTGGACTTGCTCCAACAGTTCCATGTCCTCCTTGTACTGGGGACACCAGAACTGTACGCAGTGCTCCAGGCGGGGTCTCACAAAGGCAAACCCCACTCCAAGTTGTGCCGGCCCGGGGCTGCTCCGATCCCCGGAGGACAGCGGGGCCGGCAGGGAGAGCAGGGGCCGGTCCCCAAGAGGGACGAGACCGATGCCCGGAGGACGGCGGGGCCGGCAGAGAGGGCAGGGGCCGATCCCCGGGAGGAACGAGACCGATCTCCAGAGGACGGCGGGGCCGGCAGCGAGGGCAGTGGCCGATCCCCGGAGGCCGCGGGGCCGGCACGGAGGGCAGGGCCGGTCCCGGCCCCTCGGCCCCCGCACACGCCGGGCGGGGGGCGGGACCTTCCGGTTCATGTCGGCGCTGGGCTGGCGCGGAGGAGCAGCGCGGCCATCTTGGCTCGGCCGGGAGCGGCAGCGGGGCGGGCGGGGGGCAGGCAGGGAGG
>VZRR01002860.1:184705-274515 GCA_013398015.1 Oreocharis arfaki | reverse complement strand
CCTCCAAAACCCGGTGTTCCCTCTTTAATTCCCCCAGTACTATTCGAGTGTCGCAGGTTGGCGAGGATCGGGTTGGTTATGTGGGTAACGGGGATCGGCGGTGGGGAGGGAAGCTCTGGGGGGCTGCTGCCTTCTCCTGATATGCGAACTTACTGCTAAAGCACCCGAATAAACCTCTGGTAAACAGATGGGAATAATTCAGCTTGGCTAGGGGTGGGCTAGGTGACCTAGATAATAGGCCTCTTCCCTGCTTAATTTGCAGGGTTCTCGACGGTAATGACGCTGTTAGGGTAGTCACCTGTTCAGATGACATTAAAAGGGTTTCTTTATTGGAATTACCCTTCGCGCAAGGGAGCCTGTTCTCTTCATACTATACCCCCCCCCCTTTTTTTTTTTACCTTGACAAAGCCAGGGTTTAGGAATTGACATTTTATTTACAAGATTAAGTCAGTCACAAAGGTCATATGCTAAAGGAAGAAAGAACAACAACAAAAAAAGTAGTCCTACCACATGAGCATATAGCAACAAACGAAGCTCGGTAGGAGACTCCCTTTCTGCAGATAGAAACTGTATTTCTCCTAAGCTAAAACTTACTTGATCCCAGTGTGTCCTGTCTAACCATTTTTCTGCATGGGCTCTGACATGTCCCCAAATGATAAACAGAAGGGAGTTGTCACTCACTGTAGTCTAAAATGAGTTGATTGGTGAACTTTGTATTCAGCTTTTTGTAAAGGCTGTCTGATATTCTTTACAAGATAGATGCTAAGCTTGATGGAAGGGGCTTTTTTTTTTTTTTTTTTGCTGCAAGAGCTTCTTAAGTTTTGGACTGGCATAAAAGGTGGAAACTTTGGTTAAAGATCAGGAAAAACTGTTGGATTGTTCCAGACCATAAATAGTAGGAGAAAAGTGATGGTAGCCCCATTGTTTAAAACAAGACCAGACAAAGCGTTAGAAAACATGCTGCATGGAACAATTACTGCATTACTAGGGATTTAGATTTTATTGACATAATAGGCACTTCTAACTTCTGTGATCTTTATTTGTTTTAGCACTACATACAACCTGCAGGCTAAGGGCTGAATTGAGCAAAAAGCCAACTAAGCATATTTGGTTGTAAAATCTCAATGAGCTTCCTGTCTTGTGGAAGAAAATAATTAAAATATTATGCAGTCCTTCTTATGCCATGGGGAGAGTTGAAGTTGAAATATACTCTACAAAATACTATGCAGAGTTTATTTGAATAATTGTTTTAGTCTATAACAAACCTGACTGGGGTTTTCAAGCTCCATGTGAATGTATGGAAGCCTCATAGTAAATCATTTTAGAAAGTATTCAGATCAGATTCCCCAATTAATTCAAACTCTATTGTGGATAACTTAACAGTGGAAAGACTTAATATGTGCTCGAGGAAACATAATTATTCACAAGCTGTGTGTTCTAGCACTTGAAGTTAGATTTTTACATGTCTTCCACTTAAGGCACCTTGTTCTCACTTCAAAATATTGGTCTAACACTTCTGTTTAGTTGTCTTTGTAATTTGACATACATGGATTGTCTTGCTTGCAGATTAATTGCCTTAGGTTTAGAATAAGGCACATTTTTCAATTGCTATATTTTGTACCAGTGTCCACAGAAATACCTGTAGGTAATGATATTGACAGGGAGTGATTAATCCAAGTACTCACCAGATCCAGTGAGCCAACCCCCCCCCAGGACAGTACCATACTCCTCAGGAAGCTCTCTGATGTTTTAGCCATCAGCTATCTAGAAATTTACCAAACTGTCTCCTGTTCAGCCTTGCTTAAAAACTAAATTTAAATCTAGCACTTGGTCTGTCTGAATTATCCCTACAGCTGTGAACATCAGGTCTCTTTTTTAATACCAAATGCAATAATTTTGATACTTCAGCTAACTGTTCTTCTACCCCAAATCTGGGTGTGTTGTGCTGGCAGGTAAATTGAGCCTTGATTCGCTCTCTTTCACATAAGAGAAGTCTAATTAGTTAATATTCAATGGACACTTTGAAGAGGCTTAGGAGGTGCCAAGGTATTCAGCTAGCCTTTGGGCCATGGTTGTGGACCCCATTAATGCCTTCTCTCTGCTTGGAAGGTTACCGCTGCTGACAAAGGCTTGGCTGGTGCTGAATCTGGTTGAAGCGTGCTGATCATAGCTTATCCGTGCCTATACTTGCAGTTTTGAAAATGAAGTTAGCCTCCAGAATGACAGTGAGTGTAAATTATCATTGTCTGTGCTTGCAGTTAACCACGTTCAGCGGTTGGCAGGTCCTGTTAAGTAAAAAAGGTGTAATTGCCAGTACTTGATTTTTATTTTTTTTTCCTAAGGCTTCTTATCAAGACGTGCTGAAGTGGAAATACTGTCACAGTGACTGTCCCCAAAAGCTACTCAGGGCTACCAAGCCTTTAGTGCCTTTGAGATTAAAGAATTTGGCTCCGAGTCACCTGGTTTTGAGAGGAAAGGCATCCCAGATGATCTGTGATCATAGGAACTTCACACTTGGACAGTTGGAAGCTGGCTGTTGGCCTGCAATGAGCTGGCTCCTCACCTCAGAGACAGAGCAGCTCCTCTCTGGCCATGTCTTGTGCAGCAGTGGCTGCCAGCTGCTTAGGGGACAGAAGTGCAGGAGAGGATCAGGTCTTCTCTTTTTCAGAAATATGTCCTACATGTGAGAGAGAAAGCAACAGAGACAGCGGAGACCTCCTTCATGCAAATTTGCGAGACAGGATAGCCACAGAAGGACTTCAGATAACAGAAGAATGAGTAAACCTGTTTTACTAGTGATGAGAAGGAAGGGAGAGAAGATGGAGGAGAAAAGAGTGTGGAAACACAGTGGGAAAGGAAGAGAGAAGGTGGAAAATGAAAGATGAGAGGAGTCACAGAGGAATGTGCATATGGCAGGATTGAGGACAACCAATGACAAAGAAATAGGAGCAGAAGGAGCAAGATTGTGAGGAGTAGGACAACTATTCATTAAAAAAAATATTCAAAGAGTGGGAAGATGATAGCAAACTATAGATAGAAACAAGGAAATACAGGTGGTATGGAGGTTGGAAGATTACTTTTTTTAACAGCATGAAATAGAAAAGAAAAATCTTGGATTAAAGAGTTCAATTAAAACCTCTGTGTTCATTGCACAGCTGTGGTTTTTGGGGGGGGGAAGGGTAACTGTTTTAAATGTGTTGGTTCTGCAGGGCAATCTGAATTAAAAATTTAAGTAATTTGAGGAAAAGCAAGACTAAAATATACTCTTATCTCCATGACTGTGCCTAATGTGAAAAATTTGCTATTGAAAAATGCCAGCATGATGGCAACTGTGCTTGCACAAAAGGATTCTGTGCAGCAGAAGTATCACCCCTTTTTTTTTAATTTAAAAAGATTTAGTAAAGGCAGGGTTAGGTACAGAAATGTATTTTAAGGTACTGGGAAAGTTAGTGCAGTATGTCTTGGTTTATTACCAATAAACTATGAAATGCATTAGAGCATTTGCAGACAATATGCAAGCTTGCATTGTTCTATATATTATTTATCAGTCTTCTCCTATTACAGATAGATCTGTAATTGGAATGCCTTCTTCCGTAGCATGAAATCCTGTGGGTTTTTTTAGGAAGGGACTGGGGAGGGATGTGTTCCTGTGGCCAAGAGTTCTGACAGATTTTCTTCTGCAGGACCATCTACATTCTTCCATATTTTTCACCAGCTGTAATAAATGTTCTGGTTTGAATTAAATCAGGTGAAGGTGGCAAAATAACTAGAAATAAAAAATATTTTAGGAATTCACCTGGGATGTATTTTTTAGTGCCAAAATTCCCCAGAGCAGAAAAAAATGCTGATGCCCGATAGGCCTGGTTCTGTGTACTCAGAAAATACCTGGTGAGGCTGTGTGGCATTGCGAGTCACCAGCTGCTAGGATTTTCACATTTTTACAGTGAGACATTTAATTTTTAGCTGTGGTGAACAGCCTGTGCTGTGGTGTTTAATCAGTTGGTTTCAGTCAGCTCGTGCTGATGGGAGCTGCTGGGGGCATCAGCCTCGGGTGCCTCTTCCCCCCCGCGGTTTGTGCCAGCACTAATTATCATGGGGCTGTGTGACGAGTCTGGTCAGCTCTTATCTGGCTGCTGTAAACCCTTAAGAAAAGTGGGGTTATCCCCATTCTGTGGCTGCAAACAGAATGTCCAGTTCAGGTGGGGAAGGTTAGAAATGCTTCCTGGCGTTTTTCTTTTGGTTTGCATTAAGCCAGTCGTTTCACAGCACCCTAGGGCTAAGGTAACTTGAGTTGTGCCACAATTATAAACAGAGATACAAATTGGGATGTTTTGTTCTTGGAAATAAACTTTTTCTTTTCTTTTTTTACATTATTTCAATGACTGAGATACATAATTACAACTGCTAATGGTGTCGGTTTGTTTTTGGTTTTTTTTGTTCCTGGAAACAAACTTTTTTCCCCCTTTTTTACATTGTTTCAATAACTCAATTGAAAAAGTAGATTGCAGGACCTTACTCCGGAAAATGTAACGAAGTTAGACTTAATTAATTACTACCCCTGAATGTGACTTAAATTGTGGCCTTAGAAGTAGCAGTCTGAAAAACAGAAGACAGCTACAAGAATTGCTTAAAGAAAATAAATGAGAGGAAATACAGTATTTAGTACATTGAACTTCATAGACTTCCTCCTTGCCTTTGTTACCCACTCACCTGGTATCCTTACCTTCTCGATTCTCCATTTTAGTTCTAGCCAAAAGACATTCATGTTGATGTAAGCGGACAGTTCCTGTTGACAACATGTCTCAGGTGACTCAAGTCAAAGGAATTCAAAGAGTGGAGGCATTTGTCTCTCCTGATCTCCATTTCATGTGATATATAAGTAGCATGTGTCTGCAATTTCCTCTTCTTCTCAGTCAACTAATGCTGCCTCATGAGTGTCAGCCAGATCAAAAATGGAGGTCACTTTTTTTTTTTTAGGCTCATGGCATATCAAGGTTGGCTCTGCTTAGTGTGGAGATCATCTGCTGCTAAGATTCTTTAGAACGTATGATAAATAGGTGCATACTGCTCTTAAAATATAAACCTGAAAGATACTGAGTACACTTGTGGTAAGGATGAAACCCTTGGGTTAAGAGGAATTCTTGCCCCATAAAGCAGCAAGTTGCTGAGCTCAATATGTATATATATACATATAAACAGAAATTGAGTTTCAAATAAAATTTGTTCCTGCAGGGTTAAAGCCTAAGCAGTTTTCTATCTGCAAGCTCAATGTGGTTTTTGAAAACCAACTGTGAGGTGGTTGGGTTTTTTTCTTTTTTGTTTAGCATGTAATTACTGACAGTGATGATTCTGGAAACAACTTAGTTGGCAGTATTGTTGATGAAGAATAGAATATGGTTGGCTCTTTAGCTATTATTCCCCAGGTGATGTCAATAAATATCCATTTTAATCAGCAGTAAAGGAACTTTGGCTGGAAAGATATGATGAATGTCAGATCTTGATAATGTGAAGCAACAAAAGAGCTTTTAAAGAGCTTTTGTAACCAGCACCAGACTTATCTTTTTGATTATATAAGCAGGATTTCTTCACTGTTGTGTTGTTCAGTGCTAATCATGGAATTACAGATTCACTGTCTTTCATATGCTGTACAGACCATGAACCAAATACTGCCAAACACATCACGGAGGCTGTAGTGGTTTTTACATGGGAGTATTCTTGAGCCAGACCCTGTATGCCTGTGGGGGAAGCATCCTTCCTTTGCTGAGGACTGTTAGTGCTTTGCTGTCAGCACTTCCCCACTCTGGTCTTCAGGGGAGTGCTGCACTTGTCACTAGCAATTCCCATAGCAATTCCCACTGCTGGTCAGTAGCCAGAATTAGGAGTGTGCAAGTGTTTCTTTGGGTAGCAGTGTTCCCTCTGCCAGGTGAAAGTGTCATGTGTCCCTGCTGTCCACCTCCATCAAGCTGCTCAGTGTAGGGAGTTGGACTGCTGTGCTCAGTTTGAGCTGGAGCTGCTGTGTCCTGAGTGTTACTCCTGTTTTTTTTCTTTTATTTTGCCTTCCCCACTGAGGTGTGGAGGAATTAGGAATGTGTGTCAGATATGTAGCTTCCATGGGCTAGAGGCTGTTTACTCTTCAGGTTCCCCCTTTAAACTGGTGGTTTGATCTGACCTAATTTAAATAGCCACTCGTTTTCATGAATGTCATGCCAATTACATGAATGAACACCATGACAGGCTGAGAACTGCACAGTGAAATCTCCCCCTTTTCACAATGGAAGCATCTAGATTAGTGTTTTCTCTCCCTCAACATCTATGTTATATTTCTAGAAGGTCTCCTTGTCTCCCTTGATGAATTCTGACCCTTTGAGTTGCACTTGATCACAGCATCCGTAATGGTTGGGCTGTAGCCCACATCAGTGAATAAATCTGCCCTCATGGGTTGATAACTTCAGTGCCGCTTTAGGTGGATAGCATTTTTCTTTGTAGGAGATCCTTTAAAATTTTGTGAGATGGAAACTGTGACTATTTACCCTGAAGATTGATTATGGAGCAAGCTAGTCTGAAAACTGCCTTTTAATTATACGTGCTGGAACCAAATAATTGGTTATGCAGACATCAACATATGCATACTGGGTCTGACAAAATCCGCCTCACTCCATATCCTGATTTGTGCCCTGGTCACTGGTAGGAGGGAAGTAAAATCAGGACAAGTACGGGACATCTTCACCTCATGTGTTCCTGTTTTATAATCTGTGAAAATAATATTTTTTAAGCTATGATGATTTAGGGAATCCCAGAGCAGTAACTGGTGTATAAACAATTGTGGTTGAGTGTTTGCTGTGACACCTTTTGGTGGCTGCCAGAAACGTAAGTCTCTGTTTTGACTTTCCAGTGGAATTCCTTCGTCAGCAGTTGCAGGATGCCCTGCTGTGCTGTTTCAGAGATATCTGTGCTCAGTAAGATGCTACCTCTGTGCATATCCTTAGGGCTACCTTTTTTCTCTTACACTGGGTAGTACTCAGCAGTTTGTGTGTTCTTAAAAATTTTAATAAGAACGGGCTATTAAATACAACACATTGTTACGAAGGGCAGCAGTGAAATTTTGTCTTCGCATGTTTGATTTAAAATATTTTTTGAGTTTTTTTAAAAAAAATTATGGTATGTTTCCTGTTAAGTTTTTCTATAAATAAGAGTGCTGGTGGGGAGTGCACAGTCAGAGATTACCATGTGTTTATATATTGTGTGCCCTGGCTAAGGTAATGAAGCAATTTAGTGTCTCAAATGTTCATCATGTCCTGGAATGCTTACATTATTAACATTATAAGGTATAGGCTATAAGTAGTTTTTTCTTATTAGAATTTTAAAAGCTGAATGAAATGAGGCTGTCGTGATTGTTACTGGTCTGACAGCTTTCCAAGGAATTCTATAATATCACTCTATAGTATTTCATACAGAGGTGAGGTAACAGCTAAGGTAATAAACATTCCTAGAGACTTCAGTAAGATTAAATTTTATTCATTCATTTTGGCTAATGATAAGCTAGTTCTCACTATTGTATTAAATAAATACTTATAAAAAGTTGTGCCATTTGTATCCACGCCCCGCCCCCGTTTCAGAAAGAGTTTCCTATTTACTGTAATTAAACATGGATTTTTGCAGGTCTTGGACATTCTGATTTCTTTCTGTTTTTCAGCTCTTCGAATGGATATCAGATTCTGTCTCTTTCAGGTTTTTCCTTAACTTTTGGCACCTTCTTAAGCAGTATAAGAACTTTGATACTGGTCATGCCCTGCCCTGTGTGTTTCTAATGCTCTGAATGTTAAGATATCTGAAACCATATAGATACTGGATAAAACTAACATCTACCAAAAGGATTTCAGTTGTTGACACCCTCATACTTCATTTGCTTTTTACTTTTTTTCCTTTTCTTTTTTCTTTCTCTTCATGCTAATCATTATCTGGCTATGAAAGGATGTCGGCTCATCATTGGGGGAAGGCTTTTGCGAAAAGGTGGGTTTTGCATTGTGTTCCAAATATAGTTGGTCTTGGGTTCAGTCCCTTCCTTGCCGTAAGGTCTCTCATAAATGGAGATGTTTTACTTCATTTCCTTCTGGGTTGAGTAATAATAGGGTGGGGCTGAGGGGAGGAGGAGAAGAATGTTTTGTTTGGGTTTTTTTTTAATGACAGAGGTTGTCCTGTTAGCTTAAAAATGGATGGTGCAAACAAAAACCAAACCTTTAAAGTATTTAAAAGATTTTTTAATGGGACCTGATGCATACGAAGATATGGAATAAAGTGCTTTCTTGTCATGAGTGGATTTCAGGAGACTTTTCTTTTAAAAGAGGGGGTGACTGGCAAACCTGAAGTTGCCCAAAGTACCCAATCTCCTTGCCTCAGTTTCCCTCTAGAGTGTAATTGTCTTGCTTTACATGAAGACAGATATTTTGGGAATCACTCAGCCATGGTGAGTTCATTAGCAAGTGTTATTCTTAGACAGAAAGCACCTTCAGGAGATATAACTCGCTACCACGATGTATGGAAACTTACTACAAATAAACACACATTTATTTTGAATCTTATATTTTTAAGACAAACCCCATTTCTTCTTGAAACCATATAAATGTGGACCTGGAAAAGAAGCCTGAAATTGAACAGAGTTTTGGGGGGTCAGTGTAGTGAGGGAGGTAAAATCTGCAGATTTGAGGGTGTGAAGACCTGCACCTTGATTTGGAGAGCAGGGGATGCTATTATCATTTCTCCAGGCTGAGACTGGCGCTGTTAATCTGTTTGCTGAGGAACCTGCTCTGGGAAGTACTTGAGTACAGCCAGATGCTATACAAGCCAATGCATGATTTGAGCTTTTATTGGACCACCTGTATTTTGCTTTTTGCCTACATCATTTAGCTTTCCATCTGCCTATCACGGCTTCTTGAAAATGATTAGGTTGGAAAAAACACTTTCACTCAGTTTTGAGTTTATGCTCTTCCTTCATTTCCATATGCAAAAGAAAATCCATGTTGAAATGGACAATCTGTTTTCTGTATTTTTTAGAAAGCTTGTTGTCTGTTCAGTATAATAATGTAACCAACAGAGGAAGGACTTGCTGATAGATTTATTTATGTAAAGTGGAATATATTCCAAATTAGATATGGTTGTACATGGCTGGATTTCTGCAGAGTGAAACATGGCTGTGAGCAAGTCAGTTGGAGAGAACCGAACTGCTTAGGAACGCACAGCTTGATACTTAAAACCCACAGCTGAAAAAAGTCATATTTTTGGAAAGAAATAATATGGGCTAGGGTGGAAATGCAAACCTCCATACAAGGAGATTGTGTTCAGTTTATCAACCCTCATCCAAATGAGTTCACAGCTGCTAATTCTGCCCTTTAAGTGCAGAGCTAGGAAGCGTGAAAAAAATTATAGGAAACACGAAGTCATTTCTCAACAAGAGGACAGTGAAGCTCTCAAGACATATTAACTGAGTGGTTTACTATGTGCAATAGAGTTTGTTAGTATAACAGAATCTTTCTTTTACCTGGTAGTGTTTATGTGAAGTAAGGTATGAGTAAGATCAGTTTTGACCAACCTGTTTTCTGGCTTGGGAATACATGGTACCTGATGCCCACATCTCAGCTGCTTCTTAGGCTAGCCCAGGACTAAGGGTGCTTTAGTTCAAGCACGAGACAGCACAGCTACTCTCTTTTCAGAGTCAGCTGTGTGGTTCAAAAGCTGTTGAATTCAAGTTGTTGAATCTGTCTGCAGGAGAGCCTAAGCTAACAAACCCTGCTGAGAGGCAGTCTGGCTCCTGCTGAAACCAGCTTGTGCTGAGTGCCCAGGTGTGGAAGGGCTGTAGTTTAAATAGTTCTGATATGCTTTTTCTGAGGAAAGTTATCAACTCAGTGAAGTGCAGTGTAAGTAGTGCAGTTGTATTCTTGGGATGCTGTACTTGAACTGAAATGAACCTTCCTCTAATATATCCAAGAAATATCCTCGTGGCCCTGTACAGAACATCCTGGTCTCTGATCACCAGGGGTAGCAATGTAGGAGGATGTTAGCATCTAGCATCAGCAGTTGCTGCTTTTTTCTAGCTGGTCTGAATAATTTGACACTAAAAGGTACAAAAGGAGCTGACAGAGAAGTTCTCTGCGTTGTGTGTTGCAAGGTTCGTTAGAAGTCAAAGTTTAATGAAATACAGAGGGTTGGCGTTGCTGTGCCGGTACACACAGGGGTGGCTAAAATGGCCTGAACAATCAGCACCAGCCCGACATTAAGGACATGCAAAATACTGTAATAGTTAATATAGGATTTCACTGGCTTTAGTGGTTCCTTCTGTTGTTGACTGCTCATCCTTCCTCTCCTTGAGAATTACTGATTGATAGAACACTTACCCAGTTGTTGTAGGTCTCAAGCTATTAGTCAATACACTGAATTATTATCAAGCCTTGAATTTTTACTGGATGTTGTTATTGGTGTGCTTCTTGTTCTTGTGCCAGTTATTAGTGGTTTGGAGGAAACATTTACTCTTGCTCTTGAAAACTGGGATAAAATTGCTAGAATATGAAATAGGGGAGGATGGGCCACTCATCAGGAACACTTGATACTCTGCATGAAAGGAAACTTTGCATTTCACTTCAGCCAAATGTGATCATGCATGTAAGGATCCAGGAATGAGAAGCAATAACTCAGGGTTGGTGTTGGGTGGTCGGATACAGACAGTCGTTTGCAAAGAGGGTTAGTTCTGCTCCTGTGAAATCAGTAGGTTGTTGAACAGAAGATGCAGCCTCTGTATTTAGTCCTGTTGCACCTCCTGTTGGTATGGTGGGTCCGTGTCTACCATGAACACCACAAAAAGATGTTGGAAAAATAGGAAGTACAGGAAGTGTTTCCTTGTCTTTAATAATTTGTACAGCAGCCTGCTTAGGGAGCTCGATATACATATCACTTACTAAAGTGAAGGGGTATTGTGATCACAGAAATTAAGTGCCTCTATGGGAGGTACAAATCTAGCGGCAATGCAGTAGCCAGGCAGTAAGGAGAAGCTAAAGCCAGATTGATACTAAAACATTGTGTGTGTTTTTTAAAATAGTAACTATTGTAACAATTTTCCAGGAGTTGCCATAGACTCCTATCAGTAGGATTTCTTAAATGAAATGAATGTGTTTTTAAAAATAATTTGATCGCAGCTGTTGTACTCAAATTAACAAATCAAGGAACCTAAGATATGAGAGTATATGGTCACAAGGTTACATCAGGCAAGTCAAACTTGCCAAGTGTCGTGCAAGCTTGGATTTGTTCGTTTGTGCCTGTACCATGGTTGTTAGCTCTTGAGGTATGATCTCATCCTCATGCTACAGTGATTTTCAGACTGAATGTTGCTGTATGCCAGTTTCTTGGTTGTCCCCACTGGGTTTCAGCAAGAGGAGTAGTTCTAGAAGAGCAAGATCTGGGGTTTCTGGCATGACTATGAATTTAGTGTGCCATCTTTAGTGGACACAGATATTTGCTCCACATTTTCAGGCTCCTGAGCATTTCCAACTAACACTTTAATTAGTGTGGTTGGTATATGGAGCTTAGCCATGGTTTAAGAACATAAGAGGACACCTGCTCTTTCATAAACAGGCTATCAGGAAACAAAAAATTACTTCAATCTTAACCATGTGATCTAATGAGTAAAGACTGTTATAGGTATAATATATAACCATTCCCTTTTGCAATTAGTAGCTCAGGGAAACGAAGTGAAAGGAACTTAACAGATCACAGTCAGTGTCTCAGATCTCTGTAACTGGTTTTCAGCTATCAATATCCAGGGTTTCTGTATATTAGGTAAGATTTCCTCCCTTGTTCTCCAGGTCGTCCTTGGTATTTTCAGTCATGTGGATCTGTAGGAACACAAGTTTAGTAGCGCAGGAAGGAAAAAATCTTTTTATTATATTATAAGTTGTCCAATAAGGGTTAAAAATTTGTTCTCTTGGAAAAGCTTTTTTTTGTGTTTCCTTTCCAAAGGCTTTCCTGCACTAGTTAAGCACAGTAATGCAAATGGGAAATAATATCAAACACCTCCATGTTTCGTAACTGATCTGGCAGTCCATGTAAGTTACTTAAAAATGCTTTTGCTGCTGTGCAGGTGATGTTCCACTGTCTTTACCAGGTGATGGAGTGGATATTGTATTGTGAACTGGGCACCACTTTATTGCCCCCATCAGAACAAAGTGCAGTGTGAATGAGAAGTTTGAGTTGGATCCTTTGAAGGTTTCTTCAAAGGCACTGCTGATGTTTTTGGATGTTGTACGCTTCTCATCATTGGTGTGTTTTGTCTTTATTCCTCAGCCTTACCCTGTATGTTTTTGTTGCAGCACACGTCCCATGGAGATGGACGGCAGGAAGTTTCCTCTCGAACTGGGCGCTCTGGAGCTCGCTGCAGGAACTCCATAGCCTCCTGTGCTGATGAGCAGCCGCATATTGGAAATTACAGACTCCTTAAAACGATTGGAAAGGGGAATTTTGCAAAAGTGAAACTGGCAAGGCACATCCTAACTGGCAGAGAGGTAAAGTGGTATGGGTGTAAACAGCAGTGAGTTGCTATAGGTGTGAAGGTTCTCTTGGAACAGCGTCATCTAAGCCTGTGAACACAGAGCACATTTTACTAGAGATATTGGCACTGATGTAGAAAAAAGCAGAAATTGAAAACTATTTTTTTGTAATGTTTAGAAAACAATTTCCCTTGGAAATGGTTTCTTAAATTTGTATTTTTGACAACTCTCTGTTCAGCTGAATTATGTTAAAGCTTGCTACTAATATTCTTGGATAAATCCTCAGTTTTCAGAAAACAGATCAATATACAGCAATTAAATAAGCTTGTGGGAAAGACTGCCTCTTAATGTCTCTATACTGCAGGGCTGTATTGGAGGGGAAGTCAGGAATGAGAACTAAGTGTTGTCTTAATTATGTTCCAAGTAGCCCAAATGCAGTATTTTCTTGCCAAAGCAGTGTATCTCCCAGGAATCCTAGGGTGGATCATCCCAGGGTGTCTGCAGTGCTGGGCAGCTTTGGGAAGATGCTTCAGTTTGTTCAGAGACAGTTTGTATGTCAGTGACAGTTTGCTCAATGTGTGTAGTATAGACAAGCTTTCTCTTGCATCTCTTCTTGGAGTCTAACTCAGCTCCATATTTCGTTTCTGCATGCCATTGTAATGTAATTAATTACTTGCCCTTGATGGTGGTTCTGATTTGGTGAACTATAGTCCTGTTTGCTTGTTACAAGAAGGTGTTTCTTGGTGGTGTTCTATTTAAAGCAACTCATAAGTACTGAAAGAAGGAGAAACACCTTGCTGACCTTTTCTTGCCAAACCTGTCTGATGAAGTAAATGTTTGCTGATACCAGCAAGGACTTTTACAGAAGCTGTGTCGCTGACTGCAGTGCTTTAAGGGAATTTCTCTTTTCTGAGCTAATACACAGTTCAGTAGCAGGAACAGAGGGAAGAACAGAGGGGACATCGTTTTGTAAGAGCTGTTGAGATGGATTTGTTGTTTTGTTTTTTTTTTGGCTGACAGTTCTCATTGTCTTCTGATGTTGAAGTTAGTTTTCATTTATAGAGAAAGTTTTTGGTTAACTCCTTTCCACTTAAGTTCCCTTCTCTTTTTGCTGTTACTTAAGATGGGATATGCAAGTAGTTGGTTAGTATTTCTTTGCTGTTATTATAGGTATGGAACTTGGAGATAGATATGTGTCACACTTTGCAAAAAGCGAAGTACATTTTCCTTTACTTGCAGATAACTGTGTTGACCTCTGGTTCATTATTTTTGTTTCAAATTTTAAGAAATAAAGGGGATAGTGTAAAATCTTTGGCTAAATTTGGAAAGGTTTGAGTACTAAGTTTCTTCCACTCTGATGGAATTGAGGTAGTTCAATCAATTCAGAGCATAAACACTTTCTGGGATGTGATCGTTGGAATGAGTGTCATTCCTTAGAAGGGAATAATTAAGTTAATTTTATAAGAATATCTTCAAGATATTTAAAACTTCTTATTTTTCTTAAGAGGGAGATGAGTAAAATTTCTCTTCTTGCTAGATGAACTGTGCAATGTTGATAATTGTAGATGTCTATGACGAGAATTATTCACAATATTCTGGACAGCAATTTCCCCAGAGTTATCACTTCACCCTTGCACTTCTGATCAATCTTTAGATTGTGCTAGCCTTTCTCGTGGCTGTTAAATTGATGTGTTTTGCTTGTGATCAGCAGCAGCACCAACCTTGTATGTTGTTGAATCTCAGTTTCATTGCTAACTCATCTCCAAGGTTGTTTAAATCAGTTTTCCATTGTATTTGATGGTGCCTCTTAACTTCTTCAACAGACTTAATCATTATAGTTTGACATCCTGTGCCAAGGTTGCTGATACAGATATTAAACAAGATTGGTCCCAAAATCTTGTCCTTGAAAAACTCTTACTCATTTAGTTCCAACCTAATATCTCTTTAGCCATCTTTTTTAGGAAAAAAAAATCCAACTCTGTGCACTTTTCAGCTTATCTAGTTGAAAAATTTCCATGCAGCCTCCTAGATGAGGCTCTGCAATAGTCCAGGTAGTCATGTCTTGTGTGTTTCCATTTGGTACAGTTAACTGTAGGAAAATATGGTGCATTTAATCCTTCTGTTTCCTTGGTTTTTCCCTGCCAGTTTCAAGTTCAGGATTTTTAGGATAAGTTGAAAAAAAAAAAAAAGTCTGATTATTTCTAAACCCTGCTCTGCTGTTCTGTTCTTGGTAGATGCTAGAAACCTGTGCTGCAAGAATGCTTTTTTTTCTTTCTCCTTTGAAAACCTGCTTTTCATAAGAATTTCAGGATCATATTCTCAGCCTGGCCTCAGCCAGATGGCACTTAGCTTTCTGAATTTGTGATTTCCTGCTTTACACACTTTCTCCTGCTGCCTGTCCTGTCTTTGTTCCTATGCTTTTTTCCATCTTATGTACCAAAACCTAAATTAAATGCTTAGTTTTGGGAGTTACACTTAAAAGAGTTTTCATCTCTGCTGTGTTCTTGCTGTTTTTGAACCCCACTTATCTTCTTGTTATCTGTATCTCTGTTCTGAATATCCTTTTAAGTGACCATGTCAGTTTCACTTTATGGCAATTCCTTCTTTATATCTCTGTGCTGAGGAGTTTCCAAATCTTGAAGCAGATCAGCACTTTTCTGTCACTTCCTGGGAGGAGGATATGTTTGTTTAAGCATTCTTTTAGGGTAGTTGCTCATCTCCTTGCATCTGGTGTCCTTCCCTGTGAATTTTCCTGTTGCTTGAGATGAAGATTTCATGTTTCCAACTGGAGTAAGTTCTAGGACTCTTTTTCATTTCCATTTTTAGTGTGTCTGCAGGATGCATGATGAGAGCCCATCTTCAAATTACAGAAAGAAAGAAACGTTTAGTCGTTGTGGGAATGATCAGAACATTGGCCTAACTTGAGGGGATTGAATTGTCTTGCAAGGAGCGCGTGGCCAGAGATTAGCTTCACTGCATTGGAGCTGGTGTTTGGACACACCATCCTTCTTGATCCTCTGCCTAGGAGAATGTTATTTGTAGGCTGTCTGCCCTTTTGAAACCACAAGTCTTCATTGTCAATCTGCTTTTCTTAATTCTTTGACTGCAATCCATGTATTTTCTGTTGTAGTTTTATCAAAGGATGTTTTCTCTGACAAGTTTTTCGTACTTGCCAAAATGAATCTAAAAGACAAAAGTACCTTCTGCTCCTACTGAGGTGGCCAAAATTATTATGGATCCTTCTGTTCATTAAAGACATGTGTTCAGTTAATAGCCAGGGAGTTGAAGTTTCCCAGTGAGGCTGAATTCTTTCAGAATCCAAGTCTGACTCCAAGGAATCTATTGTCATTTTCTTTCTGTTCTTCTCTTGGAAAAAGTGAAATTTAAGAGGGAGAAAACTTTCTGAATAGTAACAGTTTGGCCAATTTGCTCAGTGTCCCAACTTCTGATTTCTTTAACTCTCTTATTCAAATCATGTAGGAGGAATGTTTTAAGTTATGTTATTGTGAATGGTGAAAGCAAACTCAGTTTTAATTCTACTAATGATTTCACACAGAATATCATGGCTCATACAGCAGTCTAATAGAGTAGGTGGACTTGCATTCCTCCAGCATTGGCCCTAAGTCACAGTACTTGAAACCATTCCAAATGCACTTTATGTAAAGAGAGCAAAGTTTCTGCTTTGAAAGGCAATTTAATGTTTTTTTAACTGTACTTTAAAAATTCTCCATTTAACTTTCTCAGGCTTGTCAGAACTATTCTTGAGGGCAGGCTGCCTTTGCCTGTGATTTGGAGACCTTATCAAGGCACCTGAAGTTGTTCCCTGTTCTGATGATTGGTTCAAGCTCTCAAAGTCCATGTTAACACATTGTACTGTCAGTGTTCATGTGGATAGGAATTCTCTAAATTCATCCTACCTTTAAGGCTATAATTAGTGCCCTGAACATGCCTCAGAGTCTGTCTTTTGGAAGACTGAGGTCTGTACCTTCCCTGTATCTCGAGGGCTGAATTTGTTTGACAGTGTCAGAGACCTTTTTGGTCATCACACTGAGAGAGGTGAGCTGGTTTTGCAGAAACACAGTACCTTAAGACTTTGTGGGTTCAAACAAGTTTACATCTTTAAAAGATTGGTCAGAATAGTACAGCCCAGAACACAAATGCAACCTTTTCTGTGTGGAATGCGCTTGCCAAGTGAACAGCCGTGGGTAGTCTTGGGACACCAAGTCACTTTCAAATAACATTATCTGCTTTTAACAAAGGCAGTGGTCACTACATCCAGCATGGAATTATAAGATATTACAGGAAGCAAATAACTTTGAACTATTGTCACAAAGTTAACAGCAGGCATAAAGGTAGAGATAAAAATCTTTCTTGGTTTCGTACACAGCTGCTCATATAAAAATACCTATTGCTTAATGTTTGTCTCTCTTGTTTGTATTTTTGAAGTGATTTCTCAAGGTTTTGCAATGGAATTTTGCCTCGGGAAATAGGGATCTTTAATTTCAGTAGCTTGCCTTAGAAGAAAATACTCTCCAAATTAAAAGCATTCTTTGATGGCTTCTTAGTCATGTCTCATCGTATCTTGCAACTAGAAGAGCTCAAAATAAGTCTTGAATATCAGTTTCAGAAAACACTGTATCATTATGTAATTCCGTGATGCACCCAGGCGTTGAACGCTGTTGCCCTTTACCCTCTCCATCGTGACGATCCATTCCTGTGTTTTTGCACTTGAATGTAGGGATATAAATTGGCTTTGATGTAAGATATTCTTTATTCCATATGTCTCCAACCCCAAGTTAATGAGGTGACAAAGATAGCACAAAGTGATGCAGGGATATGGGAGCTGTGGCATGGGAAGGAGCAGCATCTACCATTTGAGCCAAAAATTGAAGGGGACTTGAAAGCCTTTGCTTTGCACCAGTGAAGTATTATAATCAGCTGAGTTGCAGCATCTTGCCTCTTTGAGAGGCACCATCTCCTTCTGTAGAGCTTCTTCTGGTATGTTTAGTCTCTAATTTAGAAAGGAAAAATACCAATTGGCATGTAATTCTAGAAAGATTCTCATTTCCTGTTTAACATCATCCAGTATCCAAATTGCATTGCCCTGAAGTCTCTGTTGCCTATTCATTGCTTCAAATCTTCAGGTTCTGAAGTTAGTTAGCATGGTATGAAATTTCTCTTTTGCTTGTTTTGTGAAATTTTTATTTTGTTCTTTAATATTTCTGTGCAGCATTTGCTGAAAAGATGAGAACAAGGAAAGGAATGTACTTACCCAAAGTGTTGTACTACAGCCAATGTGTTTTTGTTGATTCCCACGTGGCACTCTTTTTAATACTCATCAGGGACCAAATTGACACAAATATTTAGTGAATTTCCGAAGATGAACTTACTTCTTGCCAAATTTGTGTGGAAATGCTTTCAATATGCTCTGAAATATCTGCTTTTAGAAACTGCCAATGCCCAGTCACTACTGTGTAATCTGTTGTGTAATTATACTGTGTAAATATTATCTGTAGGCACACTGCTCTCTGTCAGGGCGCTGTCTGGTGTTGGAGCTTCCACTGTCATGAGTGTGATGGTCTTAATGTCAAGTAAAGGACTCAGCAAGCTTCTCTTCTTAATATTCTTAAAATACCAGGGTTTTTCCACTCTCCTGCTTCTAGTTTAAATACAAGTACATAATTTGCAGAAGGAACTTAGTGGAGTTTTTTGTGTAATTTTCATGTTTTCCATTTCTGTTACTGGATTTGAGCATGTTGTAAGAATGTGGCATTGTTCCTATGGAAAATACTGATCATGAACTCTTCCTTTAGGTTGCCATAAAAATAATTGACAAAACACAGCTGAACCCAACTAGTCTTCAAAAGGTATGTTTTTACATTTAATCTTTCAACTGTATTATAACTTGTTTACTTCCCCACCTCCTTCCACTAACCCTGAATGCCTGTGCTGGAGAATCCGAAGCATTACATACCTTTGCACGTGTCTGACTACTGTATTTAATAGCTGGTTTTGTAACAGATATTTTTGACATCTCTGCAGTTGTTCAAGCTGAGCTCGGACGGAGCTGTAAACTGAGCAAATGGTGGTATTTGCCACTTCCTTTGTCTCCCAAGCAGAGCTGACTCTGTAGAGAGGACGTTTGTGGTTTGGTGTCATGCCCCCATGTCTCCTTCGTGCCGGTCACTTTGTTAAACTTAGAAATGCAAAACTTACGTTCTCTCCTCTTAAGCTGGCCTTGAAAATACTGCCTGTGGACTGAAGGCCGGGCAGTGTCTGTGCCTTTCATGTAGTTTGCAGCAGGAGAGATGATGCAGTTGTATGAAACAAATTGGGCCATGGCTATTCCGGTTTCTTCCCCCTAGCTCTGAATGTTTAATGTGCTGTTACTGTTGTATCGCCTTATCTTTTTTAGTACAGTGATAAACCCTGTTCTTTCATTAAGCAGGCCAGTCTGTTTGGGAGTCCATGCAGGAAGTACATTTAAATGTTACTTTTACTTGGGACTTCTCTAACTCTGTCCTTTTAAGTGCTGCAATCAAAGGCTTCTTGTTTACTTTTGAGTACTTTGATAAAAACCCCCTTGAAATATTTCTGTTTGAACAAGAGAATACACAGAATTTACTTGCAAGCAAAATGAAAGAAGGTAACTAGGGTAAACTGGAGAATGTATTTTATGCAAATACTAGAAACATCATGTGACTAGATGTTTTTATCAAGATTAATGGTGCGAAAGTAAATTGGAAAAACACACAATTTCTTACAATGTATTGGGCTGAGAGGCAAAGAGTAACCTGTAAAAGAAAGGCTCCGTCATCCGAGCAGGTAGCAACTTTGTATGACTCTGTAGACTGGGTAAAAGTAGATAGTCTGGTTCCATTTTTCTCAGCTTAGTCCCTGAGGTTATTGGTGCTTTCTGGGTAAGCAGGTTGAAAATAAAGTGCAAATTAGATAATGTGATTGATTAGATAAAATTTCTGTGGCAGATTGCGATTTGAAATACTTGGAAAAAATGGTTATATGCGGGAAGCACTTGAAAGCGAAACAAAATCTGTGTGATACGAAGGGGAAACATCAGGGTGTGGGAAGAATGGTCAGAGAGAAGTAAAGAGCCCATGTTTTCAGTTAAAAATGTAAAATCATAGTCCTTCAAATGGTGTTGAGATTGGGCTGTAATGCCAGTTTGAGCTCTTATCAGGGTACAGTACAAACCTTTTACAGGTCACAGGTGTTCAGCTGATAAAGCCACAAGCTGGTAGTGTGCATGATGGGCCTTTGATAACTGGGTTTCAGCCAGCTCGGTGTCCACTCATGGCTCCATCTCTGTTGTAATTTAATTTTCATTTACAGTTTATAAAATTAGACTGTAAAGTGTGATTTTGACATGATCATGTCAACCACTGGATTTCTTAACTGGTAGTCTGGAAGAATAGTACAAAATAGCAGGGTAGATATCAGATCAGATTTATGGAGTGAAATTGCTAATGTGCTCTCCTCTCTAAGCTCATTTGTTAAACAAGCGCAGAAAAAATGTAGCAAGATATGTCAGTTTTCAATTCAAAAACTAAAAGCAGTTTTATTAAAATTAAATGCCCACTTGCCATAGTAAGCAGAGTGAATGCACAACATGTTGCTTGCCAGCTTTGCCTGACCAAGGCTTTTTATTTTGCAAGCCTTTGCCCCCTTCCCCCCAGCACTGCCGGCAGTGCCGCAGCCTCGGTGCCTTTGGAGCCAGCTGCACACGCGACCTGTGGATGCAGGGGAAGCTAAGATGGAAGTGCTTCTGATCTTGCACTTCTGGAGAGAGAGATAAAATATTTGAGGTATGGTGGGGAGGGAAGGGCTGTGCTGAGAAGAGGGTGTGGTGTACAGTGTCTCAGCTGCGGTGTAGCTGCATACCCGAGTCATCCTTAGTTGGGGAAACAAATGGTGATTAAAGCCTGCCAGTTCTGATTTCTTTGTGTTCCATCTTCCACATCGATACTTCAGCTGCCAGGAAGAAGTTAACCTTGTTAAGAACTTGCTTTGCTTTCCGGAGCAGTAATTCTTGGTATGCCCTCACTGCAGCCCTGACAGCTCGATACTGATACTCGGCAGCACAGCTCTTCGGAAGGGTCGGGTTTCTTGTCTGCTGCTGAGGAAGTTCTGTGGCAGCCACATGCGGCTACTCTTTACTGTTGTTTTAGGACCTAATTACTGCTCTGCTGCTCTTGCTTGGTGAAGAGGAAGCTGTAACCGGTACTTCCCTGCTTTGAAAGAAAAGGGAATTCTTAGAGGTTTTTTCCCATGCTGGTGGTGTTAGTCATAATCACTGTTGTCCACAAATGGACTTGTGAACGCAGTTCCAGTGAGCGTTGGTCTCACTGCAAACAAGTGCTGATGCTACAGAGTTCACTTCCTCCTAGACAAAAAAAAAATTGTTTGGTTTTCTTTTCTTTTGAGTTAGCAATGCCATTAAATGCAAGGGTGTTTTTAGCAAGCCTGTGTAATAGCACTAAATCACTTCTCATTTTCCTTGGCTCCTCAAGCCAAATATTTTTGTTCATTGTGTGCAGATGTTTTGCCACTTGGGCAATATTTGTTGTTAAAGCATTTAAGGGTTCTTAAACATCAATTTTAACATGGTTTGTGCCCTTTCTGACCATGGGTCAATCAGTGTTTTAAGAACAGCAAGAAAAGAGTGAGAATTTAAAATGCTCAGGCTTTTCTGTTTGTAATGCGTATCCGCTTCTGTTTTCAAGTTGTGCTTAGTTTGAGGCAAACTTGTATTGTGTGAAGGCTTTTTGCTTGAGGCTCTTTATTATATGTAGGGCATATTTCAGTGAGCAAGTTACCAGGAGAAGCCTAATACACAGGTCAGGCTTGAGCTGGCTTAGGACAACATCCTGTGAAAAGCTTCCTCCTTTAAGGGAGGTGACCAGTAGAGTTTGGTGCTCTGCAGCTGGCACTGACTCAGTTTTTAGCAAACTTTTTCAGTATTTTTAAAATAATTTGTTACTGACAATCTTGTGATAGCTACTGCAGGAGCACTTCTAGTCTGTCTTTTGCTGTGTTCAAAGAGAGTTGGCCTAAGAGAACCAGCTTCCATTGCTGGTTCATTGGGGTTTTTTTATTAAGGTTTTTGGCTCACAGCAGTAATTAAATGTCATTCTTTTCCTGTATCTGACATGGCTTACACTCAAAGGACCAGACCACAACAAAGCTGAAAGCCATTTGTTTGGCAGACTAAGGATGTTTGTCTTTGCCTGGAAACATTTGTAGAGCTCCTGTTGACAGAAAATGAGCTGTTCAACAAGCTGGGAGTAGTTTTTAATCTTGGTATTAGAAATTAAACTGATGAGAACTGTTTCAGTTGTTTGTCTGCCTTTATAGTCTCATTAGGGCAAGTAAGTTCCTAAAACTAAGAAAATAATTTTCTATATTGAGAACCTTTGTGTTACATTTTCTGATATTACACCTTGTTCTGCGTTCTGTGGGCAGGGAACCTCAGAGGTGTGAGGTTTTATCATACCTGGCTGTTTGCAATGAATTTTAGTGTGTGATGATAGTTACCATGTCATTTCATAGAAGCTGATGCACATAATATTTTGGGGGAATGAAATCCGTAAAACCTTTATCCAGCATACTTTGGGAAAGTTGTATGATGTTTTACATTTTATTCCTCTACCAGAAATAGACTATAATACATTTTACAATGTCAGGCATTTGCAGATACCCCCATCTGTGTCAAAATGTAACCTATAACAGATAAACTGAGTAAGAGAGCACAATCTGAAGTTCATTTATCCAACCAAAATTACAGTTTGGTGGTGGTTGTATCCTATTCTCAAGTATTTTTCAGTTTTAATTTCCTCTGAGACAAAAATAGTCTGTTTTTTAAAAGAGCTTGTTCCTAGTCACCCACTTGAGCAAATGGCTCATAATGCAGAAGCTGCTTTTTGACATGTTTCATTTGGGTTAGTAAAGCAGAGTAGTCATTTTGTGGACCAGTGTTTTGGTGAGAGTCTGACCCAGTAGGCTTTATCTGGGCATTGGGGGTGGAAGATACCAGATATCAATTGAGAGTGAATTAAGCAAACTCTCTTCAAAATTGTAAAAACTGATAGGAGGCTTTCAGTTATATAAGCTATGATTAAAAGTATTAATGGAGTATTCAGAATATATTATACACCAGCTTAGCTGAAATGAATGAAAAGCAAGAAAAAAATAGCGATAGATTCAACTTCTTTTAAATTTCTGATGATCAAGAGAGATGATGTAGTCTACCCTGTCTAATTACATATGAAAAAGCTCCAGAAATAACATAGTTTAAAAAAGAAAAGAAGGCAATTTTGCCTCTCTGGAGGATAAAGAAAACATGCATGCAGAGGTTTTGAAACTATTTTGCATGGCCAGTAATTTACTTTATCAATCAATCATGATTTCATTTAAGCAGCTTGTCATCTAGTAAAGTGTCAGGCATAGGCCTGGATAAAAAGATAACTGAAAGCATTTGGAAAACTGTTTGGTTTCTTCTCTGTGTTCAGGTAGTGTGCCAGTCCCAGCTGTGGCTGTAGCAGGGAGAAGGTTTCCTGGGCAGTGCAGTGAGGATTGCTCCCCAGATGTTGGCCTTTGCAGAAATTTTATGATTCTGAAATATCAGAAAGCAGAGAATGGTTAGAACAACCGGTCTTCAAATTGTGAATTTGTCCTATTGATTTATTTAAAACCCACCGCTTGCATTTTCTTTTATTAAAAATCACCAAGGTGTAAGGCTTTTGTTTTTCTGTTTGTTTCTAATGTTTCACCTTTTATTTTTTAATACAAAGTTTTGCCCTTTTTTTTGTTTTTATTGAGTAAATACACCTACAAGTTTTTGAGTTGTTACTAATATGTGTAGGCATACCAAATTTCTTCACTTTATATGAAAGCTGACCAGAGGCAAATCTTGCAGCAGCACTTTTTCTTCCTTACTGTTAATAAAAATGCTGCTATCCCATATTAACAAAATCTTGAGTTTTTTCCTATGTCTGCATTCCCTTGGAGCTGTGGACTTCTCTTCTGCCTCAGTCTCTTTACGTTAAGTTCAGTATGATCTGCTAGGTTACTGATATTCCTGTAGAAATTTGTGTTAGCTTGCTAATAAAACCTGTTGATTACTCCCACTTTCTGAAGCCTGCTGTTGGAAAGTAATTGACACTGAAAAACATAAACCCTCTGGAGTCTTGGGCTGGCATGGGGCAGCTGCAGAGGGAGAACAGCTACACACTTGACTGCCATGGAGTGTACTGCATGAAAAGAAAATTCTTTGGTTGTCTGAATACAAGAGTATTTCTGCTTCAAATTTTTTGTAATAGTATTTTATCTTGGAATTGCTTCTAATTAATGTATTTACCAGCTTCATTAAAAGCAATGTTTTATACTGCAGTAACACCACTTGCGGCATGTTTTTAGTTACAAATTTATGTGTATCTTACAATGGTTTTTTGCAGAAGAGTTTTGAGAGGTGAAAGTAATTAACAACTGGTCAGTCATGACTTTGCTTTCATTTGTAGTGTGTTAAATGTCACTCCATATTTTCATTCAGTTGCGGAAGGACAGAGCTTGCTCTGTGTGACAGGCAAAATTGAAATCTTCAGAAATAGTTACTCAAGCAAAGCCCTCTTGCTCAAAACACGAGTATTGACAGTGGGGAAGGGACAGACAGGACATGGAACATGACCATATCCTTAAAATCAGTACACTATCTCTGTATTTAGGACAGGGAATATAATGTCATGCTGCAGCTTGAAAGGGGCAGTTGTCCCTCACCACCATCCTGCTCTGGTGGGCTAGAGATGGAGCGCTTTTATACGGGGGAGTTGTGTGTTTTGTAAGATTTTTCTGTTAAATAATTCCTGGACCTTGTGTGTCAGTCAGGGCTGACACCAGTGCTTGCATAAAGGGAAGAAGCGTGATGGGGTCAGGAAAACACCATTTGTGTTCTGCCCTATTAATTTTGGCAAGTACATTCAGCATGTCGCACTGGCCAGGCAGGCTTGAGGCTGTGTCTGGCAGTGAGTCAGTGGAGCTGTGCTGGCAGACTCAGGACTAGATGGTGCTGTGCCTTGCTTTGCCTTGCAGGAATGCTTCCGAAGGCCTGAGGGATGGCCTTGTCTTCCCATCTCATTAGAACTTGCTCCTTGCTGGTGTAGTTGAATAACACGATTTTTGCACAGTATAAGCAACTGATTTTTCACCTGTGATTTGCTGTTGTAGCACAATAATTCCTGGGCTTTAGCAAAGTACCAAAGAATGCTGAATTCCTACCAGTATTATACTGCAGTGGTCTTCTAAAGGTGTTCTGGTGAGGATTCACAAAAATTTGGAACTGTACTTTTTGTGAAGGGAGTGAAAGATGTTAGAGATGTACTGGTTAGCAGGAAGCTGCATGGGCTCACAATGGTCTTCTGACCCCAAAAGTCTGCAAACCACAGGGCTAAGGTCACTTCTTTCCTGAGCTGTCTGGAGTCCTTCCTGAGTATTTTTGGGTTTTTGAGGGTTGATTTTTTTGGTAGGGGTGTTAAGCATGTATGTAGCTCTTCCCTTCAAGTGCTTATTTCATGAACGTCATTGATATGCTAGTAATGTTTTCCCTTTGTGTTTAAATAACTGTATAAAAGTCATCAGTCTTTAAGAAGAATGGCTTTTTGTTAGTGATTTCATTAACTTATTTCATGTTTTATGTTTATTTCAGCTCTTTAGAGAAGTAAGAATAATGAAGATCTTAAATCATCCAAATATAGGTATCTCGTTTCTTTCACATAATTTCCATCTCTGAAGAAGTTTTAGCTTTTTCACTGTTAAGATTGTTGTGTTTAAAGGATTATTTTGCACTAGAGTGTGAAGTTACTGTAAAATAGCAGTAGTAAATGGTATTTCAGAACCGTGTGTTTAAAAAAAACCAAAAAACATTTTGGTCCCTTTGTATAGAACTGTTATTTGCATAGCTAACTGATACATTTGCTCTTTTTGAGTATGGTATTGGTTTTTGACTGAATTCAGGCTTTCATTAAAAATTAGCAAATACATCAAACCCAAGAAGTGGTCAAGAACTTTTTCAAGTCTGTACATTTAAAAGATGTGGTATTGCTGTGGGACTGTCAGCAGCCTGACTGATAACTAATTTGTCACCACTTGTGTCAGTTCAATGCACAAAAATGGCTGTTGCTGATGCTCAAATTTGTGCGTGTTCTGCTTAGTTTAGTTATGTTCCCATGTAACAGGAGCAAAGTATTGTTTCTTGAGAATATGTTGTTCTGTATGAGTTGAACAAATGTGTTACAGTATTTTCTACTTAGGAACATTAGACAGAAAGCTTCTTTAGAGTAAATAGTCTGATATTAACGAGTGGCAAGCAAACGGTTTGGGTATTTTTCTCTCTCAGAATTCTGCGGGGGGTTAACACATAATGCTTCTGCAGCTAGTTAACTGATGACTAAATGTCTTTCTTTTCTAGTGAAGCTATTTGAAGTCATTGAAACTGAAAAAACTCTCTATTTAATAATGGAATATGCAAGCGGCGGTAAGTACCTCTCTCCTGCAGTGACGCATGTAAGCAAATTGCCAAGTGAGAGAAAGCACTTGTTTTCTTGAAAGTTTTGCTTTCTTTTTCAGCAAATATTTATGTCAAAGTAGTGTAAAATATTAAGCAAAATCGTTACTATTCACTGGGACTTGTTTGGTCATCATAAATAATAAATGTAACTTGTAAAACCAGCTTCTAAGCTTACTACAACTTAGTAACATTTGGTTTGTTTTCACAAATTAATTGGGAATCTTTTCTTGGCCACTGGTTGTTCCTGCCCAAATACTAACCTTCTAAATTTATTATATGAAATTCCCAACCTCTGGTGTCCTGTTTTATATAAAATACTTGGTAAAAACATGTTCAGATGAAACATTTGTGTTTCTTTAACTGTTGCTTTCAAAAGCATGAGCCCTGCAACTTCTGTTTTTAGATGTTGATGACATCTTACATATCTTAATCACAGGCCTTCTACTGTCAAGAATTGTTAGGCTTAGCCTTGTGCCATTTTAAGGAGAAACTTAAATGCTCTTCCTGATTGTAGAGGGGATGGAAAAGTGCACATCGTGCAGTGTCAGATATTTTCACCAGAGCCACAGTTAAGGTGCTGAGGCTTAAGTTACTCCTTGCTGGCTAGAACTTAATATCACTTGTCAGTGTGACCCTTGAGCACCAGCATCTGGGAATCTCCAACAGTTGAGGCTTTTCTTTTGTTTTAGGGAGGAGATAGACCTTTTTTCAGAGAAAATCAGCAATTCAGACTCTGACATTAGATTATGTGAAGTTTAATCAATTGCTACAAATAAAGCAAGGTTCTCTGCCCACCTGTGTTTTCTTCGAGCAGCTTCCTAAATGCTCAGCCAAGATTTGCCTAAACAGGAACAGAGTGGGTGTTAACACCATTAAAACATTGACTAGTACAGGTGTTTGGGGAGACACTTCTGTGTTTTTTGATGGTACTAGACTTAAAAGTGAAGTCCTATTGCCATCTAGTGATTGGCTTCTAGGAGGTAGAAAGGCCAGTGGTTCTCTAAAGGAGTGAGGACCTTTCATGGAGTGATAAGGGAGAGACAAATACCGTACTGGTCTGAAGAGCAGTACCTTTTGATGTGCCATGCTGTGCAAGACAGGAATGGCTGGTAATCACAGTGGCAGGCGTCAGTTTCCCATATTTTCTCTTTATGGAGGTAGAGGTCACCATGATGCACATGAACTCTGGCTGCAGGATGAAAGACACTATGGCTACAGCTGCAACACTTCACATAAATTGGGGATAATTCTTTCCCTAGTGTCTTTTTCCCTGAATTATGAAGTGTTCAGGTTTGCTCCTTCAAAGTTTTTATAAGAAACAGCTGTGAAATACAGCTGAGTGTGTTATCTGAGTTGAGTATTAAAGAATACACTGCAGAGGGAAGACTATTTTATAGGATGTCCTGACATTCCCTCAGATGGCTCAGTTGTTGCTTTTCCTGCAGTGACTCCTTTTTTTATTGCAATTTGGTGGAGTTGCTTCTTTAAAAAAAATAAATATTATGTTATTCAGCTCTTCCCTTGTGAGGTGGCTGTCTACAAAACCATGTTTCCTTGCTCAGTAGGGAATGTTTAAATATTTGAACCACTTCTGAAGTTTTTATGGTTGTTGCATACTAGTGAGGAATTTTTAAAACTGTGTTATTATTCTGTGTTTGTAGTTCTTATGTGCATGACTGCTGGTTTTTAGTAAAGAAACTCTCCCATGCTTTCACAAACATGTCAGTGTTTTATGGGCCAGTGGCCTGCACTTAAAGCTCAAACACTGTAGTCTGTATTGATGTGCTCTAAAATGACTGTATTGATTAAAGAGGGGAAAAACTGAAATACAGTAGATCTTCAGTAATCTCTAGTCATCCACAGCCATACAACAGTGGGCTTGTTCAGTGTATTTTACAGGTATGATGGTTGTGTGAGGGATTATGTCAGTGTGTCCTGCTATGCTCATTCTTCTGACCCTCCTTGTGGATACCTCTTCCAAGCCTAGGTTAAAGCCAAGGTTTCTGATTTTGTTTAGAACCATTTTAAACACATGCACAAATTAAAATTTTAGTGTTGGTATGATGCTATTTACAGATATCAACTGTTCTCATATATGAAGCTTTTTTTTTTTTCTGAAGCAAAGGAAACTCTTGTGAGAAAGTCTGTGAAGGGGTAGATGTCATCTTTGTTTACAAAACAGAAGTATGCTGCTCAGTTTCTGTCCTTAGTAATTGGAAGGAAATGGTTTCCTTTGTGTATATCCAGTCACTCATTATTTTCTTGTAAAAGAGATGATGGTGTAGTAAATTGCACAGCGGTTGTGCCTTGTTCTCTTGAGCTGTCCTGTAATCATAAACTTGAGGTGCAGTCATTCCAGTGAAGCTGCTGTGGGCAACTGCTGGAGAGGAGTCTCTTCATTCTGAAATTGGTATTAATGTATCTCGTTATTGACTTGTAGGGGAGGTGTTTGACTATCTGGTTGCACATGGAAGAATGAAGGAAAAGGAGGCTAGAGCTAAATTTAGACAGGTATGTATAACATTCCTATACATCAGCTTTCCTCTCACCCCTGTTTTTAATGCTGAAATGAGTAAAACAGCTGTCCTTTGCATTTGACTTAGAGCAGTGTTCAGTATATTGTGGGCTTGTAGCTCTGAGTAAGAAAAACTTTGGTCACAGTAGTACTTTGAAGGGGTCAGTAGTCTGTTCAGTGGTGCTGGTTTCCTTTGTGCTGAGTGCCAGAACACAGAGACTGCTTGGTTTGGAAGTGTATTCCATTCCAAGATGCATTTCCTCTGGGTTGATTTCATATGTCCTTAGCTCAGCAGGTCTGTAACATTTTGGAAGTTGTTCAAATGGAACAGGCTACAAACAGGCCAGTTTCAAAATGCAGACGGTGCATGTAATAGGGATCCATTCACATCCATCTGCTTGCATGAGAAGATACTGTTTAACAGTTGTTTTAAAAAGTCACAGAAAAGTAATTTCTAGACTTGTTAGTTTATATTTCTTAATGATGGATAAGCTAGCCCTGCCAAGATGTTGGAATTTCATTGATCTGTAAAAAGCATTTCCATTCTACAGTAAAGCAGTGCTGAACATAACCAGATATTTTTGTGTAACTAATTTAAATCCAAATGTCTGCTCCTGTAACATCTAGAGTTTCAGATCTGACCAGTCTGATACACTTGTTTCCTGCTCTTGTGCAGAAATTTGTAAGTGCCTATTCCCTCTGGTCACTTAGATAGCCTAGATAATGTTGTGAAAAATAATAAATGTTGAAATTGTGCTCCAGCTTAATGACACTTGAAAATAATGATTAGGGACAAGAGTGTTTTATTGAATGGTATGTAGGGGTTTTAAACTGCTGGATTATGGCAGTGATGTGTGGCAGTTTCCCTGTTGGAAGGAGAGGCTCTGATGGTTTCATTTCTTAAGCATAGCCATACATAAAAGAAATTTGATGTAAGATATGAGAATTCCAGGAACTAAATAACAACTTTCCTTTGTTTTCTCTTATCTCTTTAAATCTTGTATTTACCCTTTTTAATCTTTTGGGGGAAAAAACCCACACCAAAACCACCACCACCGAACAAACAGAACAACCCAAAAGCAGCTGCAGGCTTCATATCCCCAGAAGTCATTTCTGATTACTGGAGTTATACAGCTTGATAGTAAGGAAAAGTTTTCTTACCATTCAACAGTCTTACATGTCTTTTTAAGGCTGCTTCCTTCACTTTCATATTCTGGTAGGTAGAGAGCTTTCCTTTGTGACTGAAGGTTTCTGGTTTATGCTTCTGTGCTGTGTTGGAGTAGAAGTGGGTGGGATGTGGAACAGTCGTTCCCACTTCAGCCGCTGTTGCCTTTGTAATGTCACTTGAAGAGCTTCAGAGTAACTTGAGAGGATTGATTGTTCTCTCTCAGGTGTGAATATTGAAAACTTCTACTGATACAGTCTCTGCTCTCAGTCCTCAATTTCTTTTATCAGGAGCTATGTGGAAAAAGATCTTGCAGCAATTACGTTGAAATTGCACGTTTCTTCAATAAATAGCTTTTTTTTTCCCTAACAATTTGACTCCCCTTTAAGTGAAAACTTACAGAAACAGGTCAAACATGTTTTACAGGTACACTTAGTGCTTAATTTTATGGGATAATATGGGTATATGTAGCTTCATTTTCAAAGAGAAATGTGGAGGAAAAGAATTTAAAAGGGAGTTACCTGCTGAGCTGGGTACTTGACCCATCAAGAATTGGGTTTACGTTCTCTCAGCTTGATGATTTTTTGAGTTGGTTTGTTGAGGCTTTTTTTTCATATTTCAGTAGAATAAATGCTGTTTATAAAGATATATAGATGGCCTCACTTGTATGCACTGGAGTACACTTCTCAGTTTTTTCTTGCAAGTCTCCTGATGCAGACAGCTGTGCTCTGTGCTCCCCCAATAGCTGACTTCCTGGCTGCTGAGCTCACCCAGTTTTAGAGGACCTTGATCTCAGAGAAGGGAGGGTCTTGAAAACTTCAAAACCCTCAGTTCCTGGGAAAAAAGAGAGAACCCTAGAAATAAGCAGAGGAGAGAAACTGTAGCACAAGCTGATTTGGCTTTGCTAGAGAGTAGAGCATCCATGCTGGACAAATGTCAGGTAACTGTGATCAGAGCTTGGCATTTTATTAGTTGCTAAAGCTCAGGCTGAGGGTCAGTGTCAATGGAAACAAGGAAACTAGATCTTGCTGGGTTCATAGGTCATAAAACTATTCCTTTCACCTTACTGTAGTCCCAGAATAGCTTCGTATCACTTTCGGCCATTGTTGGAGGAAGAATGCACTCTGCAGACCTTTTATCTGATGCAGTGCAGCTGTTCTCAGTTAGATAGAGACTTATGACATAATAGTCTTTTCTTTAAAATTTGTTAACTGTTTTAGCAGACAGTGGCTCTTTCTAAACTGAAGGAACAGTTCTGCCATGGTATTGAGATTAGTTCTTACAATAGCTTGTATTGTATCTTGTTTTCAGATCATGTTTCTTCTTTCAGTAGATGTGATTTCTGGATCAAACACTTGTGTTCTGTCTGAGGAGACACTTCCTCTCTAGCAGATAAAGAGCAGAATTTGGTAATTCTCCCTTCTTCACTTGTAAAAATAAAAAGGAACTATTTTTTAGTCCATTTTGTTACACATATGTAAGGTTTTTAGCCAGAAAATAGAATGTAAAAGACAGTAATCATATTATTCCAGTTGCACTTGACAAACACAAGAGAACAGGAGAAGGTACAAAGTCTGAAGATACAACGATGCTATACAGTTCTTCATTTCAAACTCTTTTTGTGTAGCCATGTGTGAGAAATTCAAATTGAGAATGTTTTGCATTCTTAATGTCACCTTGTTCTTCTTCCCCGTTACAGACTTCCAAGCAGTTCGGTTCAGTCTCATCCTTTTTCCACAGAAAAATCTGATGCAGAGCATCAAGTCCTAAATTTGTGTGTATTAATTCTCTCTCTTTTCTGCAAGCAATAAGATCTGGCCTTCTTGAGTCTTCTCACTGTTTCCCTGCTGAAGCATTTTAGAATTCTTAATGCTGATAGATGTTAGGACAGATCTTGGCAAATTAAAAAATCCACAATACATCTTACTGGTGTGTTGCAGTAAAGCAACAGAACGCTCTTGGCAGTGTGGAAGGGGCCTTGAGAGGTCATTTTTCTATCCTTTTGTCATTTAATCCTTACAGAGAATGGTTCTTCTGCCTAGAGAGAATTTCTTCTTCAAAAACTATGTTTATACAGATTTTTAAAATCACTCTTTAGAAAAGTATTTCAGTGCTGCAATTCTTTCTTCTAGCCAAAAGCTCAGATCCTTTTTCCCCTCTTCTCCTCACCTGCCAAGCATCAGAAAATTCCTCACACAAGAAGCTTAGGAATGAGGGAGCTGTCAATGGAAACAGTGATGGAAGGTGGAAGACAAGGGTTTCAGACTGGTGCAGCCATGCTTTGTGCTATTTTTCATTCAGTTATGGCTGCTATTCTTCAATTATTAATGTCCTACACATTGAATTATTATACTTCATGTGGATTGGACTCACTTCTGCAGTCTCTGTGCCATCCTGTTGCAATGCAGAGGAGTTCAAAAGCATCTCCAAAGGAAACTAGTGATTGATCATCTGCTCAATCTTCAGCTCTTAGGCAGTCACAATAAAGCGTTTCAGGAGTGAATGGTAATAGTGCTGTGTCTCTGCAAACCTGAATAAAGCCTGAGGTGTTTGTCATGCTGTCAGCATTGGAAGCCCCTGCAGTGTGAGCTTGTGACTGGCTCTGAGGTCATGGCAGCGGCGAGAAAAGGAAGGGAAACCGAAAGGATGGGACAAGTGGTGACGTGGGAGCACTTGAGCAGTTTCAGTAACTGTAAAAAGCTGAACTTGGAGTCTGAAAGAGGGAACCACTTCGTAAAGGAACAAACAAAACCAGAGTGAAGGTGTAGGGAATGGCAATAGTACTTTAACTTTCCGTAGTCTGCTTGGTTTCTAAGGTGGCATTTTGCATGTGAGTGATTCAATAATACAGGGTGCAAAGATCACTTTGGTGCTTATGTTTCAAATACAAAACTTACTGGTGCATCAGTTATTTGAGCTACCAAGAACCTACCAATAACTTTCACGTGCTCTAAATACTGAGGGAGAGAACTCTTGCTCCTTAGCAGTACAGGAGCATCCTTACACTAAACTGGTGATCTGATCACGAGTTATTTTCTTGTAACAGTAATGCTGCCCCATCTTTCTGCTGGGGAAGTCTTCTTACTCTTGAATGAAGACTGAAAATACATTTATTTAAATGTAGTTACTATTTTTATGTGCAGTTCCACTTATTTTAAGAAGTCATAACATCTGCCTCAATTCTGACCATGTATGCGTGACAAAATGCGTTTGACTGCATTTGTGATCATGTAAGAATAATACTTTATCCAGCTTTTCTATACACGTGAAGTTCTGCGGCAATGCTTATGACTCTAAGAAGCAATGTACCAGGACACTGCACTGTGTAAATAGCTTATATGGTTGGCTATGTAAAGCAGGAAAAACTTCATTGTATTTGGAAATTATGATGGAAGAAATTATTCCATTACAATTGAGAGGCATAAGAGAGTTCTTCCATTGAGCTTGGTATGGTGTACAAAATACACTAAACCATATGCACATAGACAGCAGGTCTCTGTCAGATGCATAGTTGCTTCTCATTGTATAAGTTTTGACAAACAGGCTGTTTCCCAGTAGTTTCTCAAGTAACTAAAGCCCATTTCTTACTCTTTTCTCTCTGGCATGGCATGAAAAATCACCTTTGGAGAGGGCCTGGAAAACCTCAGTCCAGGGGGAAAGCTGTATACAGTAATTGGAATGGAAATACTTCAGTAACCTTTCTGAAAGTCATTGCTTCTACTGGTCTATAATTAGCCACACAGGAAAAACAAAATCCTCGTTCAAGTATAGGAGAAGCCAAATAGATCAAATAACATCAAAGCTATTCAGCAGCTTTTTCCCAAACATGCTGGTCACTGTAGGAGTTGGTTATGTAGCTCTGACTGGATAACTTTGTGTCAACTTCAGTAATAAATGTTGAAACCTTTGATTAAAGCTCCTGCATCTTTGTGATGTCACTTACATAATGTGGCTTGTTTTCTATCCAGATAGTATCTGCAGTGCAGTATTGCCATCAAAAGCATATTGTTCATAGAGATCTCAAGGTGAGTAGGGAAAAGTGTGTGCAGTGTATGTGTGTCAGCTTCCATACCTGTGGATGTGATTTTTATTGTGTATAAAATGCAGTTTATACTGAGCTTTCTGATTTATTTATTTATTTGCATGTGTTATCACAAGTTTTGAGAAATATTTGCAGCTTAGAACCATTTTAAATAAAAGGAAGAGGATTTATAAGGCTTTTAAATGCAAACATTTAATGGCTGCTGGAAGATAACCTCTCACCCAGTGGTCACATTCAGATCTGATGCAGGTCAGTGTTAGCTGAGAAATCTTTTTTTTTTTTAAAGTGGTAGTTTGATAGAGATATCACAAGAGTTGATGTTGAACAGAATGAATTACCAGTAGTGATGATGAAAATGAAGTATGGCTTCTTTGTAGCTTGGCATGAAAGAGTATCTCTTCTTTAAAATGTGCCTTTTATATTAATAGTATTGCTACATAATTTGTTCAACTTGTCATAGTGTTGAAACTTGAAAAAGTGAAAACCAATACCACCACCAAAAAAAAAGGAACACTTGAAAACAGTTTAAAGGTTATGTTTATTACCAAACTACTGCATGAATACCACATGCTGTCAAGTATGGATAGTGAGACTATATCTTATTTTCGTCTGAATAGATCAAAATGTAAGATGCATTTCTGTGGAGAAAACAAATAGATGGTAATAAGTTTTCAGGTAATATATGAGCTCCCATAGTCTGAAGCCATTGTACAGAGATTTTTAAGACAGGGTATGCTAATGATTGACTAAAGCACACCTAAAGACCTGGCAAGGAAGGGGATGTTAATAGGTATTTCAGCTTCTTGGCTTTTAAGAATGCATGAAAGTGACCAATAGCATTCTAAATCAAGTGTTTTATTCATCTTACAAGCCATTCTTTCTCTTCCAGGCTGAAAATCTATTGCTAGATGCAGATATGAACATTAAAATAGCTGACTTTGGTTTTAGCAATGAGTTTACAGTTGGAAATAAACTGGACACCTTTTGTGGCAGCCCACCATATGCTGCTCCAGAGCTCTTTCAAGGGAAGAAATATGATGGACCTGAAGTAGATGTTTGGAGTTTAGGTGTTATTCTTTATACCCTCGTGAGTGGGTCTCTTCCCTTCGATGGACAGAACTTAAAGGTAGCTTTTTGTAGACTGTATTGGCCATGTTCATCTAATATTTTATCTAATGTTTTAAGTGACTTGCTGCTTACAACTTACTGTCCGTTCTTGTTCTGTTACCAAGGAACTTAGAGAAAGAGTGCTCAGGGGGAAATACAGGATTCCTTTCTACATGTCCACAGACTGTGAAAACCTCCTCAAACGTTTCCTGGTGCTAAACCCAACAAAAAGAGGCACTCTAGAGGTAATGGCACAAATAAGGTGCATCAGAAAGCTAGACATGATAATTTGCGAACTACGTTTTTGAGCTGTAACTTATTATTGCGATAGTGTTCCTGTGCATAATTGGAGTGGGCTCTGGAGGTGGGATTGTTGACAAAAGCACATGACTCTTTTTAAAGATAATGTGTACTGGGGTTGTAACACACCTGACTGCAGTTACTTTCAAACTCAATGTGTCACTACACTTTCTATGTCATATACCTTTTCTTGGTGGTTAGCTTGTGGATTCCTGCATTAATGGATGATCCACCACATTGTTTTCCATGTTTTCAGTTGTGAACTGGAGGTACTGGCTGCTATAGTTGCCTTTTTCCTGTCTTTTGTACCATCATGGAGGAGAAAAGGCCAAAACAGGGCTTCCATGGACTTATTTGGTGGAGCTTGGAATTCCAAGACACATCAAAGTTGTCACACTGCTCCTGGTCTGCGTTGCAGCCTTTTGGCTCTCAGCTGTGAGCTGGAATACAGCTGACTGGGGAACACTTTGGCTTGATGTGCATAGTTGGTTCTTCTCACTGGAGCAGAGCGAAACTGAATAAGTGCTGGGAATGTTCTGGAAAATAAAAACTAGGGAAGACTATAGTGTTTGTTACATAGAGAAGTTGTTCTTTCCACAGCTTGTTTTCTTTGCTGGTAAGGGTACTGTACTAACAAAACTTTTTTTTTTTCATAGCAAATTATGAAGGACAGGTGGATCAATGCAGGGCATGAGGAGGATGAACTTAAACCTTTTGTTGAACCAGAACTAGACATCTCGGACCAGAAAAGAATAGGTAATTGGAGTACTTTCCAGAGTATGATACAATTTGCATGATGTGGGAGGGGTTTTTTTCCTCCACCACCACTCTGTATTTGCCATTTGGAAAAAGTAACTAATTCTTTCAGGTTTATGTTCTCAAAATTAATAATTCTGTTTGAATTCTTTAAATGTTCCATCCTTTCTCTTGAACACGCAGCCTGAACATCAGAGTTTCTGTTACTTACAGAATGTCTGTTTGGTTTTAGATATTATGGTAGGAATGGGATATTCTCAAGAAGAAATTCAGGAATCCCTTAGTAAAATGAAGTATGATGAAATCACAGCTACATACTTACTGCTAGGAAGGAAGTCATCAGAGGTAAGTACCATTCTTAAAACTGCAAAGAAGCAGATCAGAAAGTGTCCTTAGCAAAGTTAGAAGCAAAAATTAAGTCAGTTACTATAGGCATTGCATTCCTGCACGAAAATCCATTGTACTTAAAGTCATGTTGTTCTAGTCATCAGCAGTCCAAATGATGCAGATTTGTTCTCACCTGATTTTGAGCCAGTAAACTCTTGCCTTTAGGCTCTCCGGGACTGCCCTGTTTGCTTAGCAGTTACTCCTCTGAAGGATTTTGTGTGCAGTTACTGTTCTGGCTAGTCTGGGAGCTCAAGTGTGAATGTGGCAGCTGTAACTATTTTAAGAGAACCAAGGAGCTGGACTGACCAACCTGAAAAAGTTCTTGCATTCTAGATTACCTTTCCATATGATGCTCAGAGGGCTCAGCATCAGTTAGCTGCTCTTGGTTCCTCTCCTGGAGGAGTTGATGTGGTGGCCTCTAGAAAGTGTATCCTCTCTTCCTGTTAAAATCTTGGACATTTTAGGACTCTGAGGGGAGAGTTCTGAAAGGACAAATGGATTTTTTCTTTACTGATTAACCTTTGAGGAGCTGCAAATTCCACTGAGTTTTACCTGAGACAGTTGTACAACAACCTTAAAGAAGGTGGGACCTCTAAGCAACTGCCCCTGCCATCACTGATTTCCCATGTAGCAGAGCCATCTTCCACCTCCCTGTTCCTGCTCCTAGAATGTGGTGGATGTTTTAATTTGTTTTGTCTGAACTCCTTGTTTTAATACTCTCGTTTGTATTGTAGTTGGATGCAAGTGATTCAAGCTCCAGCAGCAATCTTTCACTTGCCAAAGTTAGGCCAAGTAGTGATCTTAATAATAGCACTGGACAATCTCCTCATCACAAAGTTCAGAGAAGCATATCTTCTAGCCAGAAACAGCGGCGGTACAGTGATCACGGTGAGCATTTCTTATTTTCAGTGTTGCAGAGTACAGTGACTTCCAGTTCTGCTTGATTCTAGATTTGTCTCCATCTCTCAAGTGTAAGGAGGATGACAACAGCGTAGTTCACAGCATGGTGGCTAAATATTTTAGTGAATAACTGATTTTTTAATTGGTTTTGTTATAAAGCCTTCAGAAGAGCTTTTAGAGGAGTGCTGAATACACCCAACTTAATTCTCTTGTTCTGCTTTGTGTTGTCCCTTACATTCCTGACTGTGCTGGCAAAGTCTTGTTACACAAATTGAAGAGAATGTTGCAACCCCCTTTTTCATGAAAAGCACAGCACTCCTCCCCCATGCTCTTGTATGTCTGTTCAGCTTTTGTTTTCTTTTGACACTAATAGGTCAGCTTGTGTCTAAAACTTGAAGAAATGTCAGTTTGCCAATATTTCTGGTTTCCTGTTTCCTGAGGGTAGTGTCACTTGGTTGTCCTTCAGGAATTCAATTTCTAAAGAACAATGACAAACTTACAACTCTTCTGCTTAATGAGAGTGCAATGTAGTAGATTAGGATTTTCTAAATGTCTTAAACGTCCTCCTGCTCAGACACTTAACTCATGAAAGGAATCCCAGTTTAGGCCTACACTGAAATACCTCGAGTGCATTCAGAGATTGCTTTCCTTATCTTCTGGGATGTCAGTTACTGGGGTTTTCGATACTTTTAAAACATTTTTTAGCTACATATTATATATTTATAAGTTTATGTATTTATATATATTTCTTATGTCTGTGTCTATACATACACTTTTTGATTAATTCTTATTAAAACACTTAACTAAGAAGTTGATGTAACTTGATGTATCCTCTTCAGAGGTGTAAGTGAGATGTCAGAAAACACAATCCCGACACCACCCACAGGCTTTACCCAGTGTCCAGGGACCTGTTAAAGCAAGAGGCAGCTTGGCCCCTATTGAAGGGGCTTCCTCATTCTCAGGTGTCGGGAGCAGTTGTCTGTTCCTGGCATACATGGGGAGGCTGCTGGGGAACTGCTGCCACTCCTGGCTGTTGGAGGAGCACAGACCAACAGCCGTCAGTGCTGCTGGTGCTCCAGGGTTGTGTCACCAGATGCCTGTCTCAGGAAATTGGCTTGAACAGTGTATGGCAGCATTGTGCTAAGGAGAGATGGCATGGTTTGAATGAGTCAGTTACTTGTTAAGTGTCTTTAAGACGACTCTAAAGAGTTTTCCTAGCAAGCCAAACTAGAAACCTTCATAAAATTCATGAAACCTTCATTGAAATCAAGCAGTATCTTCACCTTTCAAGGTTTTTGTTTTTCACAATATTTTATGCGTGTCTCCTGATACACATCTATTTCAAAAATTTAATTATCTTTTTGCAACTCTGATTCCCAGTGTTAACTGTGTTGGTTCATGTGTGAATACATTTCCATTGTGGTGAAAAATAGGTATTGAACTTCTGGGAAGAAAAACCCTTTTCCTGTTTGTTTTGTTTTTTAAGCTGGACCGTCCATCCCCTCAGTAGTGGCATATCCCAAGAGAAGCCAGACTAGCACTACAGACAGTGACCTCAAAGAGGAAGGAATTCAATCAAGAAAATCCAGCAGTAGTGCTGTTGCAGGAAGAGGAATTGCACCAGCTAGCCCAATGCTTGGAAATGCCAGCAATCCCAATAAGGCTGATATTCCTGAACGTAAGAAAAGTTCGGCTGTCCCTAGTGTAAGTAGAAACATTTATTTATCAAAGCCATGGATTTTTTGAGGCATTAAAAAGTGTTAAACCTGTGATTTATCAGTGGTGCTGATTTTACTTTTCATTTATCGCGAGTAAATATAGGTATTTTTTCCCTTGCAATGTCAGCTATTCAAGTCACCTCTTAATAGTCTTGAAGTAGTCAGTATTCATAATTAGCATTAGTAGCTCTTAGTAAACAGACGTAGTTTGGGTATTAGTCTGTACCCAAAAGAAAGTAACACAAAAAAAGAAAGTAACACAAAAAAGTAGTTACGTTACTCCTGATATCACCAACTACTCCTCTGTGGCATCTGTACAAAAGAATGAAATCTCTGTTTTTGTTATCCTCTTTTATAGTTCCATGTGTATAAGGAGCCACATAATCTTTGTCCTCAAACATGCTATTTTAAGTCATAGTTATGTTGTTAAGATTATCAAAGAAATGTAGTTCTAAAAACTCTTCAAAGGTATATTTCAGCCTGTATTCAAAAGCAGTGTGCCTGGCTTTTGTCCTTGTGGGCTTCCCCCACCTGCCTCTAAACCACAACAACAAGAAAAACATACAAAGGAGCAAAAGTAGGCGATATACACAGTTTAGCAATAGGCAGTGTGCCAAAAGAAAGCAAATCCTTTGTTCAGTTTTAAATGTGTTCTCTGTGGCCCCTCCCTCAAAGACAAAGGTGGAAATCTGTTTTCACATAATAATGCTTCAGTCTTGTAACATTTAATTTCTAAAACTTTGGGATTCTGTATTGCAAAAATTCCTTCTTTTCAGAAGAAAAAAGTTCTCAGTCCTTTATTCAACTTGTTCACCTTCCAACAGAGTGATTTTTTTTTTTTTTCTTTTTTAATTATCCCACAAAGCTGTCATATTTATTTGGTCATAATACTCTTCACCGTTACTTATAACAAATGAGAACAGAACTTCCTGAGCTGCAGCTTTTTGACAAAAAAAAAAGTCTGAAGCAAAAGAAGTGAAATGACACTTGTTTTACTTTATTGGCCCTGTATGTCAGTTGGCTCAGTGGCTAGTGTAGTGACTTGGCTCAAGGATATCAGCCCAAGAGTTTCCTTGGAAAAACAAATCTTCTACTGTAGCAGCTGTTATTCATAAATGTGAACAAGAACTCTGAATTTTGGGGGACCCTTTATTGATTTTTGTGGTCCCCCACACGTTCCCTTTGTTCTTGATCATCCAGAAACCATTCAGATTTGGTTTTTTTCTTACATGACAGCTCTTAGCTATTGAATCTCAAAATGGTAGGATAATCAAATCAGTTTTGTCCTACATTGGACTTCACTTGGTATTGTATGGTGCCTTATTCGAAAGATTTGTCACAGTTACAGCACACTTTACATTCGATATCTTTTCATCTGCTGTTCTATGCCACTCCCCAATACCAGGGATTTATTCCAGTAGGTTTATCCCAAATTCCTTACTACTGTATCTGAAATAAAATTTCAGCTCATAACCATATGATGCTTCCCTGACTCAGTGTGCAACTGATCCAGCTGATCTTTTACAAGCAGTGATACCAGGTGGTGAACATGAAATCAGACTTAATGTTGTCACTCAATAATTAGTGTTTAAAATTGTCTCTGTTTATAGCTCTTCACACCAGACAGTGTGAACTCTTTTTCTTTCCTTTTTTTTTCCTCCTGCTAAAGATGAGTCTTTGGCTTTCTGGTTTTGGGGGATGAAGGGAAGCACTGGCTTTTTACTTATTTTCTGCAACTGATTAGGGAATTCTACTTCGTAGAGTGTTGGCATGCATCTAGAAGGAAAAAAATTTTTGGAGTTACCATATTGTCCTAAGTTTGAAAAAAGTTTGAGGTGAAGAGGGTTTCTGTTTTACTGAGCACTGAAGTCCTAAAATCTGTAATATGATGAAAAAACATTGAAGAGATGGAAAAAATACCCTATAAAAACAATAATTATTTTGACAGAACAGCAAAAGCAGTAGAGCCAGTCCTTGTTGGAGACCCTTAGTCAGTTGTGTGCTACTCTTATTAAATAACAAAGCCTATAAGCCTGCACTTAAGGATAAGAGTTGTGCTTGTAGTGCAGATAGCTAAGTCTGGGACTGAAGGGAGGGGCTCCAAGCTGTACTTCTAAAGTTGACAGAGTGTTTAAACTCTTGTAAACCAAATAGTTCTGCAAGCTGAACAAGTACACATCAAAAATCTTCAACCTATTTGGGCAAATACCAAATTAATAATGAAAACCTGCTGCAGACGTTGGATAGTTAGCAGGAACTGGTATATCTGTGTTTTAATAATTCCCTGTTTATTTCCTAGAGCTTCGGATTTTTCCTCAATGTTGTAATAAAGCTGCCCCAGAACCCTTAGAATAGCTTTAAGAAACCTGGCAGAGGACAATAGGTGGTACATTTGAAAAATCATCCAGGACTAAATACGATACTGGTGCTCTTAAGTAAATGGATTGGTTCGCTGTTCTAAGTCAGAAGCTTTTTTTTGGAAGTTTTTCATCAGTCCTTGCCTTGATGTCTCTTAATCAGAAAATAGCCTGCCTGAGCAGAGCACACAGGACTCTCTCTAGGAAAAGAGGAGGACGCTGTGACACAAATTCATCCTTTGTGCTGTGGTTGAGCCTTGTGCATGTGCTCACAAGTCCCAACATATGCTTTTGCTGTGTCAGCTCCTCCTGCAAAGAAGGCAGACGATGCCATGAGGATGAACTTAGGCAGCTAACCCTGACCCTAGGGGTTGTCGTTCCATCAGGGAATGGGGTGCTGTTGACACCAGTTTCCAGTGCTGTACACCTGTGCTATTTAGTCATGTCCAGAGATTAGGTCGGGAGATTGGCTGAACAAAAAAGTCACAGCTGAAGAGCTTCCTTGATGGATCGTGAAAGGTCATACACTAGAAAGTGTAAAGGCCCCAGTACGAAGACTATTCTTGCTAAAACTGAAATCTGAAACCTTGAAATGCTTAAATCTCTTCTCCTGACCTCTGAAATCTGAGCCAAACAGGAAAAATTGTATACTGATGCTTCCATCTTTGCATTTCAGAAGGAGCTGGGAAAGTGTGTCCTTGCAGTCCTCTGATTTCAGATGTGAATACCAAAGCTTGTCCACTCCCAAACCTGAAAATGCATAGTCTTAAAAGTCTGGTCCAGCACAGAGATTGCAGTCTTGTCTTTCCAGATACGCAACATGACAATACATTGTAATGTTGTGGTGTCTTCACAAAGGAAACCAATATTTCATGTTCAAAGGGAGCAGATGGAAAGAAGGAAGCCACTGATTATTGTGCTTATTTCCCACCAGAAGACCAGTGTTGGATATTTTGGGTGCTTCGTCCTCTAGTATGTTCAGAACACAGAACAAAATGATCTGCAAATACCAATAAGCAATATTTCACTGTACCATTGGTTTGTGAGGCCTCCATGAAGTGTCCTGCACAGTGTGACCTCCCAAGAGCAGATAAACAAAACCTCACTGTAGGTGCACAGCTTTCATTGCTGGCAAGCTTAGTAAAGAGAGGGGAGTTTGTACAGTGATAAATGTCAGAGGAAAGTAGAAGAATCAGTGGTGGGGTTTTTTTAAATAAATAAACTCACATGAAGACAAGGGATGTGCAAGGAATACAGTACAAGGAAAGGGCTGAGAAAACTTCTGCGGATGCTTGGCACATGCCTATCCCTAGGGAATATCCAGTGAAGAATACTTGAGAACCCTTCAGACAGCTGCATGCATCTTACAATTTAATTAATTGTTCTGCTGATCTAAAATACTCTTTGTCTTTGTACTTTTTAACACCAAGAGGTTGTGCACTTCACTGTTGCATTTTAATTTGTACATTTGCGTAAAAAGATGTGTAACAAACAGGTCAGCAGTCTCTTAGACAAGATGTCTTCATGGTTAAATATGCAGCTCAGGGAATGTGTTGCTCAAGACTCCCTAGACAGCAGATATTTTGCCTTAAGGCACTGGAGGAGCTTTTGCTAGTTATTGAGAATACTCCACTTTAACAGTTTTATTTCAGGTTCGGAAACAAAAAAGGTTTGGCTACTCTGCTTTTGTGCTTGAACTAGTTTTTCCTTTCTTTTTTTTTAATCCTTCTTGCCATGACTCTCTCCTGTGACCGTTTATGCGAAACCTTTTCTTAATGCTATTTTTAAAATCCGCTGAGTTTCCCTTGTCCGTCATAGCATAATTCTTCAAAGAACTCCAAAAGGTTAGTTGAGCATGAAGTCCCCTGCCTGATTCTTAGTGGCCCTCCTTACTCAACATGTGCTTATCCAGGTGCTGACCAGTCATTCCCTTAAGCTGGCCTCCTCCAAGACTTTCCCCAGCAGTGATGTTTGAAGTTAATAGCCTTTTTTGCTTCCTGCTTTGCCCCGTGATCCTTTTCTTTAAAGAAAACTTTTAAAGGTTTTTTTCCAATTTTCCAACCATTTGCAGTTTCCTGTGTTTCGTTCTTGGGGTGGGGAGAAAAAATACAAAGGCTTGCCAGCTTCCTCTACAACCTGGGGGTGCATGTTTGTCTGGACCACCATGCTTTTCCTACAGTAATTGCATCTAACTTTTTATAATTCTGTTATCTGTGAATTACCTATAGCTTCTCAGTCGTTCCTGGAAAATTGACCGCCAACTTGGGCATATCTCCACCCTCTTTCTCTGTAAAGACAGAGGCAAAGTAATTCTATTTCTTTTCTCCCCTCTAAAGTAAGGTCTGTAGTTTAAGCTCCCCTGGTTCGCTTGTCCTCAATGTATTATGCTTGTATTTAAATGTGTACTTTTAAAAATGTCTTGCTAAAATTCTGCAATTTGTCTCTTATTCTTCCTTGTTTTTAAAACTTGTCTAGTGTTTCATAGTATCTTAAAATTTAAAAGTCCATGTTTACCTTCCCACTGAATTTTACCACATTTGTTTGTTAAGTCTTTGCTTTTCCTATCTTGTTTAAGGGTATGATTTTAACTTAAAGGAAAATTCTCCAAGCTACAAGTGGTAAAGTATTTCAAAAATAGGCTATAAAGACACAGGCTATCCAGATGTAGAAGAATGCTGTATATGCTGAGGGTTTGTAATTCAGAACATTTGTAAGAAAAACTTTAGGGAATATTAATTTTGAGCCATCAGTATGAAATATAAGAACAACTTGTTAGAATTATTTTTCTGATTGCATTATTCCTTAAAAATACTAGATGGAGTCTGTATATTAAGTTATTAATTATTGTAAGTTTTAGAACTGTGTAGAACTAGCATTAAGTAAAAAGCCTTCAATTGTATGCAGACTTAACCTCAGAAAAGCCTTTTGTGGGGAATAACAAGCCTGTGTTTTTTAATTGTAGAATAATACTACCCCTGGAGCAATGACACGGCGCAACACATATGTTTGTAGTGAAAGAACCACTGCTGATAGGCATTCAGTGATACAAAATGGCAAGGAGAACAGGTATATGAAATGTATTCCTATGGTGTATGTCCCTTGTCTTCACCTTTCCAAAAAATTGTAATGCCTAATTTAAAAATAAATTATATTCTAATGTAATTCTTAATGAAAGGTGAGTACAGATCTTTGGTTATGGAGCACCTGTAAGTATGTCGGAGTTTGGGGGTTTCTTCCTATATTGAATTTTATAGTCTATACTTAGAATGTAAAAGGAAGTTTCTCATTTCTGGTTAAATACATGAAATATTTGTACCAACCTTCATCTTAAATCTGTTGTGGACTCCTGTGGCCAAACAGCACATGCTTGCAGAAGAACCTTGTTTAGTGTCAGACTACAGAGTCCATCTCTCTTGAGCCATTCTCTTTTTACATTTCACCCTCAGCTCTGTTTCATTGGGATTATTTGAAATACCATTTTTGCTGCAAAGTCTTAGGAAGAAGGTAATTTTTTCTGAGCAAAGATGAAATAGTGACAGGCCATTGTCTTGGACTTATAGTGTTCCTTCCTAATTCTCTGGCAGTCTAATTGTTTCCTAGGATTTACAGAACTCAGCTGCTTCCCTCCTCAGGGTATCTCCATATTCCGAGTGAAAACAGCCAGAGAAATAACACATCTCTTTTTACTTTACTAAATGAAAGCCTGAGTAGAGCATGCAATGGAACTGGAGCTAATCATGTGTTGGCATTGTGGTCACATCTGCTGCCATCCTGTGAAGACTGAGAAGAGCTGTCAGAAATAATATTACAGTGAACGTAGATATCAGATATAGAATAGCAGTTGGGAGGAATACCACTAAATTTCCTGGCTGGCTGAGGGTATTTTAATTTCCAGCCCTTCTCAGAATTTGAGTGCTGTCAAAAGCTGGTAACAATTAAGTCGTTAACCCTTGCCAGGAGAGCACCCACATAGCTGGTACTTAAAGGAATGTGTACCTCTCTCCTTCCCAATTTTCTCCACCCCTTCCTAATTTTATTATATTTTGTGAAGGGTGGGAAGAAAATTCCTATTTTCTAACTTGTGGTGAAGCTGGTGGAAGATCTGCTTATTTTTGCACAAAATTTCCCCCCCTCCTTTTGGCAGTTGATTAGGAAGAGTGGCGAAATTGTGATGTTGGATGGAAAGCCTGTCTGTTCCCTGTTTGATTCCTGGAGCCTAGGGATAAAGAACATGACTTTGACCCTGTCTCTTCCTCCTGGCTTTCTGCAAATGGAAAGTGATTAAGGAAAGAGTCAAGTATAAGTCTGAAGACTGCCAAAAGTGTAGTTGGCCAGCTGGGCCTGCAGTCACCTGTCTTGTGAAGTACAGCACAGCTATTTGGTACTGTCTCTTAGTGTGTCTGTCTCAGCCTTTATTGGTTACTCCTTATTAATGTCCCCAAATCGTTTTGATTAAAGCTCACCCTCCTTTCTCTGATTTGATATGTTAATAGCTTTTTTTCTTTCTAAACATTCTTTGAGAAAATGAATCTTTCTGTCTATAATAGCTTAGATAATTTTTTATTGCTTAATTACTTGGATTATTACAATTTTTGTTCATCCTTAAACTAGTATCTTTGCAATATCTTGTCTACAATTTCCATATTACATTTTTTAAAGTTATTAGGTATTGTTTACTAGGAATGCTTGAGATTTAGATGTTCCCTTAATTTGGGAGTAAGTTTATACTCATAAGGAGCTATCTTTTGAAGTAATTTTTTTCCCCAGCTTTGAGTGTCTCAGCAAACTGATGTTTTTCTGGTTTGTCACATATAGGCCTTAATCTCAGAGTTAAGACTGAGTATTACTTGACAACTATATTCGTTGTGTTTTATATTCATAATTGGTTATCCTTGTGTAATTTACCTTTTATTGTCAATATGATATTTAAACATCATTTGCTTTTTCCACAAACTAGCCTTATTTGGATCATATGAAATGTCTGAGAATTTATATTTTCACAGTCAAGTAAAAAATGTCTTTATAGCTTTAATCATGCATTTTTTGATTACTACATTCATTACTCTTTATAGAGGGTTAAAAAGAGAAAAGGTAATGAGAATGCATTGCTAATTGTATTACAATTGGAGACTTGTCATTGTCTGAAATGCTTCAACACTAAACTGTGCGTTCATTTTGGCACAGTTTCAGAATTACTGTGATTTGGCACGGAACTCAGAATTTATATCTGAATGTATTCTGTTGCTGTAGCTGGGTAAAGTATTGACTGGTCACATGAAATGCAGGGACCTTTAATGCAGGAAAAATCAACATGGCGATTGATGGGACTGGCTTTTCAGAATTAATCTTTAATTAATATTTTACTCTCAGCTTGGCAGAAAGTAACTCTAGAAACTTGGTTTTTTCTTCTGTGAAGCAAGATCTGAAGTTGAACCTGGGCTTTGTACATATCCAAGGTTTCATTTAAAATTACTTCTGTGCCTTTGAAATGTCTGTTGGTGGCAAATGTTACAGGCAGGAGTAATTGCTGTAAATGATTTGTTACAGATTGTATTTTAGATTTTCCATAGCTAGTCAGATACTGACTGTGACCCAGTGAAAACTTGGGAGACTTACCGTAAAAGGCAAGATGCACACATTTAAAAATCTCTATTTTTTCTGTAGAGAAAGTGTTAAAACATTGCTTGTTCTGTTTTTATCTTACACGTTGAATTCTGAGAAGGCACTATTTTTGAAAGTATGAAAACTTTAAGGAATCAATAGTCAGATGTGATGTTGGAGAAAGTAATCTTGAAGACCCAGACTGGTAGAAGCAAAGAGTTGTAAGTCTCCTGTCTCTACTTTGACACATTGTGTGGCTGACACAGGCATTCTGCTGGAGATGACTCTGTTGGATTTCCTCCAAAGCCTGAGCATTAATTAATGCACTTGGGGCCTCATGAAACACTCTTCATAATGATAGGCAATTGCTTTAAATCATTTGTAACACAAATGATTTACAACAGCTTCAGATTTTTAATAAGCCTTGGCACTAATTGGTGATTGTTAGTTCGCTGTTCCTGTGTTCCCAGGCTAGTAATCCAAGGAAGCTGATCTCTAGCAAAGCATAAGAGGAAGAGAAGGTCCCTTATTGATACTTTTCGATGTCATGTCTTTGGAGGCAGGTGACTAAATAAAACTTTGGTCTCGTGTTGTAAAACTAGATTCTTTATCTTTTGCAGCAAATATAGAGGAAAGGAGCTGGAAGAGCTTGAGAGGCTAGTGACCGATTACGTGACTTCAGGGTATTATTTTTGAGATGAATGTTCATATTCTTACAATTTCTTAATACCCTGGGGTAATGTAAATGCTAGGCCTGTGTTGAGGGCTTCATTGTAAGTGGTGCTTGTAGTTGACATCCTGATGGATTCTGCATTGTTGAGATGCATGCGTGACTCAGATGAAGTTTTTCAGATCCAGAAAAGTTAAAAACACACCAAAACCAAGTATGTTTTCCTAACCATTTTAGCCAGCAGTTCAGATGTCTGAGCTGTGTGGTGTTTTGTACTAGTGCTTTGGGATCTGAGCCTGAGAAGTGGGTGAGTTGGCACTTGTAGCTGCACTAGCATTCTCCTCTCCAAAGTCTGATGTACCAGAATTCGGTAACAGGACTTGACTTTGTGTGTGTAACCATGAAGTAACCTGGAAGTGAACATGCAGTGCCATGTAACTGTCACTGAGAATTACTGATTTCTTAACCTTGAGCAATATTGCTGAATTACTGTTGTCTAACTTTTAAAGCAAACTTCAGATGAATGACATGGTGGTGTAGTCTGAAAGGCCCAAAACATCTTGTGGCCTCTCACTTTTCTCCTATCCTTACCATTACTAGGTAATGTGAAGGCTGCAAAGAATATTTTGGCCTGAAAAAAGAAATAAATTTAATGCTCCTATTTGAACATATTATACAGCTGGCAGCTTACTGGCCATTCTGCTAAGATAGTGCTCTATACTTTCCTTCAAAGCCTGAATGGTAATTTGGAGAATTAGATGTTCATGGTCAAGCAATACAAGATGCTCTTCAACAGTCATTCCTCTTTCTTCAGAGAACAGCAAGCATGTTCAGTGTCTGCTACACGTACAGGTTCATTATTAGCAGCCTTTTTCTTTTGGCCTCTCCGGAGCTGTTAAAGATCATGATATTTTTGGTTTCAATTGTACCTGCGAATTGTCCCTCAGTTACCTGATGTAGATTTGACAGCTTGCCCAACTTTCACTAATTTCTTTTAATATGGATACATTCTGAAAACAAAGGATTTTGCTGTAGTAATGGAGCTATCATGAGTCTTTTGGAAAGTGCATTTGGTGGGGGTTTTAATGCATTGTTTACTGTAAAGAGCAATACAAGTTACATCAGTGCTTTATCCTAGCGCTTTGGCATAGAATTCTGAGTTATTCAGGTTCTGTACATCAAGGAGGGTATCACTGCAAACTAATGCAAATGGTAAGAGCATGGTCACTTATAGATGTCCAGTGCCATATAAGGATGCTTTTTAAGGGGAGTGTAGGGTAGTTACTGCTGTTTACATAGAAGAGGAGGGCTGTTAGAGTTCTTGTTCTTTGATAAACCAGTTAATAGAAGGAAAAGTTTGCTATTTTTTTTCTATGCAGTAGTTTGTTGTTGGTCCATCATGCTCTTCTTTCTGCCTCTGCCTGAACCCAAACCCCCTCGCAGCCTGACAGAAATGTTCGCTTACGCAGCTAGCCCTGCTTCAGTTTGTACCACATCCTTCTCCAGTGTTCGGCTGCGACATCAGAAGTCGATGTCCATGTCAGCCTCTGTGCACACGAAGATGATGTTGCCTCCAATAGACAATGGCGCAGATAACTTCAGGCCTATGTAAGAACCAGAAATCGTTGTGACACTAACTTATACCCACTGCTTCTTAACTTTGTGCTGTGGAATTTTAGTCCTAGATTGTTCTAGTATATTTTGCCCACAAGATGTGTGTTTCCTCATTTTTTTAGTCTTGTTTACATTTGTCTTGTGGTGTGTCAGGCTGTCTGTGACATAATCCTGCAATAGTGAACCTTAATTTTTTTCCTATTGTTAGGAGTATTGGACATTCCCTATTGTCAAAGTTTGTGGGAGACTTAAACTGTGTATCCTGAAGGACTTCACTACTTGGAGCGGTTTGCTTGTAGAGAATTTTGTGTAGGATACTTTCAAATTAGCAAGACTTTCAAAGATGTATGTACAGAATGTGGAGGGAAAGACATTAAAGTTACCTATTCTCTTTCCTGGGAGGAAACTTTACAGGTCTATTCTTTTATCATTCTTCTCAGTGAAACATTGTAGGCCTGGTTTATCTGGTCTTTTCCAGGATACTCCTGTTGCACTTTTCTGCCTATGTAGGTTTCTGTTTCGGCAGCCTCTTAATCCTAACTTTTTGCAAGTTTTGATTCCATACAGTGCTGTAATAATGTTGGTATTTCCAACCCTGGCCTATACAAAAGTGTCTGCTTATGCTTTACTGTAGAATGTAGTGTTCCGTGTTTCCTGCTGAGCCGCAGTGCCCGTGTGAAGGCGTTCTAGCGTTGTTTCTTTGTTTTTGTTTTCTGCCCTAGCACTATTCCCGATCAGAGAACTCCTGTTGCTTCAACTCACAGCATTAGCAGTGCGACCACCCCTGACCGTATTCGTTTCCCCAGAGGAACGGCCAGCCGGAGCACGTTCCACGGGCAGCTCCGCGAGCGCCGCACCGCCACCTACAACGGCCCGCCCGCCTCGCCCAGCCTGTCCCACGAGGCGACGCCGCTCTCACAGACCCGCACCCGGGGCTCCACTAATCTCTTTAGTAAACTAACTTCAAAACTAACGAGAAGGTAAGCCTCTTAAAATGCTAGTGCAGTGTTTCTGTCTTTTTTCCCTTTTTATAGTTAGAAATGCCTCATTGCTTAGGTGGTTTTGTCCACGTTCGCTGTTTAGTAGCTTAAATTCTGCAACTTAAAATGCAGTTGCTTATGATTTTTTCATAGTTCTATTTTGGTTACAGAAACCATTTGTTTTTGGGAGTCGAATCCAATGGGATTAAATGTGAGACAGTTTGGTCTGTGCTCTTTCTTGTGTGCTCTTCAACCTCATGTCTGAGATACAAATGCTGCAGAGATGAAACATTTCAGCTCAGTTGAAAAGCTGTTCAGTGGCTGCATAGTCCATAAATAGGTGGCATAAACTAGGATCCCAGTCTAGATGTTTGATGTAGCATTAGAAACTCAGGTTGTGTTTCCCAGTCACTTAGTCCATCAGTGTTTCCAGCATAACCTTGCTGGCAACACAGAAATAGATATACCACATGTGAAAGGGTAGGGGCAGGAGACAAAAGCTTCTGTTTGCAGTAGAGCTGTCACAGGCAATCTTAAAGCTATGGCAATATTAGGGTTTCATTCAGTCTAGGCAGGAGTCTCGTCAGACCTTGAAAAACTTATTCCTGTTTTGGCCTTTAGTTCATGTGCAGATTCTGTGTTTGGTGGGAAGGCGGGGTGGTCTAGCCAAAGCCGAGCTTCAGCAGGTGTTGCTCCTGCACTAACAGTTTTTATTCTAATTGGACTTCTAGTTTAAAGTCCATGTATGATTTAGATTAGTTACTATAAACCCTGAAATGGAAAATCATGGTTTTTCCTTCTATATTTAAAACCTGTCAGTTCCCATACCACATACATCAGACCACTGATCTCCACAACTTGCATTTTAAGATAATCATCAAGCTTTTGTACACTCCTTATCAGGTGAAGTTTTTTGGACAAGATCATTCTGATCTTGGCCTGCTAGCTTTTGTTTTAAGCTTATACCACGTCAGCAGCAAGCCATTTCCTTCCTGTTTATTTTATGACTACAGATGCCTCCTTCTCGGTATCCTCTTTGCAGTCTCCCATTCCTACAAAATAACGCTAAGCCAGACTCCAGTTTTTCACAAATGGCTGAGTTCAGTTTAGAGAGTGAATTTCCTTAAAAATGTAGAAGTTGCTTCTGTGCAAAACAAAAACATGAGAGTCTACCCTTTGATAAATGTTTTCATTTGCTCAGTTCTCTGCCAGGTAACACTTCCCTGGGAAACACTGTTCTGTAGGAAATTTGGTTTGGGTTTTTTCCCCTTATTTTTATGTTGAGAGAGAGAGAAGTTTAATTTGAATATTTTTTAAGTGTTAAGCCATCTGCTTTATGTCAAGTGAGGTATTAATCAGCCACATCCTTTTGGCACTTCTTTCTCTCTTACTTTTGTTTGTAATATCCTTACTTAATTTTCCATTTGGCGTTCCAAGCGTGGACACTCGAATTATGAACATGCAGACTTTTCACTCAGTTGTTTAGGCAGCATTCAAACTTCTATCATTACCTCTGAGTTTCAGCTTTTGAAGTGCAGTGTGGTTTTCTTGAAGAAGTCTTTCCCCACGACTTTTGATAGTAGTTTAAATTCCATCTGGACTTGATTAAATAACATGCAGTTGTAACACAATAGCACAGTTACAGATGATTAGTTTGCACTTGGAGGATCTCTTGCAGTTGGGGTTCTGTTATATCCAGTGCTGTACAAGCTACAGAGGAGGTGGACAGTGCCACTGAAGGACATGGTTATGTTTCTTCCTGTTAAATATATTTTTCTAAACCTTCAAACTTGTTAATTTATTGTAGCATTCTCTATGGGAAATCAGAATTCCTTTGGTTATGAACTACTTATGTTCTGGTGTAGGCAATTGTTACAGCTTCTGCCACTAAAATAGCGAAATATTTAAGGCAGCTTTTGGCACAACATGGCTGACCTAATGTTATGAAGAAAGGAAGAAACCTAACTTTGAAGATACTCAAGATATAATTATAGTAGAGTTACTGATTTTTGCTTTCTATGGTAAATACATGAAAAAAATACAAACATATTTTTACCTGACCTTGCAGATTTTGAGTTTTAAAGTGTTTTGACACCATTACATATTTTAATTCATAAGAAATACTGGTGACATATTTCCCAGAAAAAATAGAAAGTAGCAGTGCCAAGAGTTTGACTCTTCAGCCCCTAAATCATCTGCCTAATCTGAGAATGTATTGAAGTGTAATTTTATTGTGCATTTAAAATGAGATCTTTTTGCATGTTTCGCTCTAAATACCTTTTTCAATTTATTTTGTACAAAATTTTTTGTTAATTATTATTTTGGCTTAATTTCTTTTAGAAACATGTCATTCAGGTTTATCAAAAGGTAGGATTTATTTATATTTAAAAAAAAAGTGGCTCCTGCAATTAACAAAAGATTTGGCTTTTCTAGCCTTGGTTTTCTGAAAACTAAACTTCCTGCTGAGAACTAAATACTTTCTTTCTTCAGAGGAAAGCATAGAATAAATCCATTAACTCATGATGATACCTAAGTATCTGTGGCACCATCTGTGTTGTGTAACAAGATGCTAAGCATGCCTTGTGAATTCTTCTTTCTTTGATAGACTGGTAGTGCCAAAGTAATTCTGTTCTCTGTACTAATACACTTAGCATGCTTATGTTTGAAGAATGAGGTGTTTGATAACAATGATGAAAGTATAAACAAAACATAAGGTTACAAGCAAATAAAGGTAAGTGATGCTAAATTTATATTATCTCTGTTTTATGATATTGAAGAGAAAAAAAGGTTTGAAGTATTGCCTGCAGCTGAGCACAGTTGTGAGTTGAACAGTTTTGTGTGTTAGATTGAATGAAGATTCAATAGTTGTGTATTTATTTTAAAATGGCCTGCATTTGTTGAAGTGAATTGCAGCTGAAGTGCAAATAAAGCACTTCAATTTTAAACAAAAAGTACAACATTTATGCAAATTTATCAACAAAAGGGAAAAGCTCAGAAGTCTGATTTCAAGCCAAAGGATTGAATTTAGTTTTGCAATTTGGGAATGAATCAAGCTGCTATATATCTCATTAATCCACTATGATTCATGAAAATTGCTTACACAATTTTGATGTGCAGGTAAATTTTCCAGTAGAGTTTTGTAATAGCCTGTTTAGTTGTACCATGTCTTGGGACTTCTTAAAGGGTGCTACTTTAAATTTCCTACTACTGATCAAAACCAGGGAGATGGGGCCAAAAACCAGGCATCTGTTTTAACTTTCAGAATACAAGGCTATGCTTGTGTCTGTAATTTGGAGTTAGTCAGACCGTTCCAAAGAAATGCTTAGATTAGGGAGTCCCGAGATATGTAAATTGATGCCTAAATGTGGATTTATTATGTACAGTGTAAGGCTAAAGGTACCCTACCTGATTAACTGAGTAAATTCCGTGCCATGGTGATAATAATCAGTGCTCTTCCAAACATGTCCGTGTTTGGAGCTGGTGTTGGTTGGCTTGGCTGGCATTGTCACAGCTGACTTGAGAAAATGCAACAACTTAGTTAAGGAAAGAAACCATGCAACTCAACATACAGCTGGAACTGAGCACTGGCAGTGGCTTTAACCCATCGTGCATCATGAGCTGTGGGGTGCAGACCACGTCTAAAACAAAGGATTGTGATCTGTGCAACCCTCCGCAACCAGACGCATCTATGTTTGTTCTGAAGAAAAACAGGGAATGCTAATATGAGTACAGTTTGAAACTAGGAGGTTGCTGTTTAAATTTGGGACTTCAGGTAATTTTTAGACAATTTTTTTAAAATTACATTTGACTTGAGGCCAGGAGTCTTAGACCATTGTGGAACTATCTGCTATAGCTCCCACAAACCTGTCTTTTTGAATAAGAAATTTGCAAAGCCTTACACCACCTACCCAGGACCAGAGTGTGCTTTTTAAATTCTGTTTTAAGTGTGCATGGTGTCCCTCCATAGCTGATCTGTATGTAGGTACAAAACCTGAAAATGCTGGGGCTTTTGGCAGTTTCTTCTGGCTATATTTGCCATGAATCCTACCTGAGCTTACTGTTCTGAAAGAATACAGTAACCCAGTAGCACATATGCATAGTGCCACAAACATCACTTCTAGGGAACTGAATGAAAGTAGATAATCAGTCACTCCTTGTTAAACTGCTGAGTTTTAATATTGTACTCAGTACACAGAGGTATCAAATATATATATATGTGTGTGTGACTATATATATATATCTCTTGTACTATGCACTGTCTTTGCCAATCTGCATATTGTGGAAGTCTTAACTTTTTTTTTTGACAGCAAAAATGACTCAATGTTCTGGATTTTATTGCAGCATCATTTCTACATTTCCATAAATTGATCTTATTTTATCATCTTGCACTTTTTGTTGGTTTTCAGTATCTTTTTAGACAGTTTTCTTTGTGTTTACTTGGATATTTAAAATAGCATACAAAGATGTAAAGAACAGGAAACACAGCATAACTCGGGACAGATGTGTGGAAACAATCAGATTTGTGAAAGCCCTTCATAAACCATAAGGCAGATAATGTGTAGGCATGGCATGACAAATGAGAACACAACTTGCCTATGTATTTGTTCCCTTCTCAAGACCAAGAAGTGTGTTGGTCCATGAAATCAGTTTATGTAAAACACAGGCAAAAGCAGAAAATTTAGAGCATAAACTAGCACAGAAGTGAAGATTGTGTTAGCAAGTGAGGAGGCCTCAGGGCTGCATCTGACTCACAAACCCCAACCAAAACAATCCTGGCAGTACAGTAAGTGACTGTTCCCAGAGCAGCAGTGCTGGGCTGTAGAGCTGGACCATAACCGTGTCTGTCATGAAGGAAGGAGCACCTTGAGAGACTGGCACAGCTCTCCTAAGCTTGGCATGATGGCTCATGTTTGAGGCTGTGTGTCACTTTATGCAGTTCCTTCTGCTCAATGAATGAAATGAAACACTGATGCATGGAAAAACTGAGCTAAGTGAGGATTTTCTGAGAGGTTTCCATGAGAATGTTTATTATTTCAAAGAGGCAGGTATATTCTAAATAATGACCTTTCTTAGATTTAGAGTACAGTGGTTTAAAAACTGAACACTTTGGCTCAATTGCAAACTGAAAAAGGTGTCAGAACATCATTAGGGGTTTTTCCTTACAGACTTTTCTGGACAGATTCCAGCAACAGTAAGGCTATTCATTGTTGGGGAAACTGATTGTGCTCCCATTTTCTACAACCTTTGGCAAGTTTCAGAACAAAACACGAAAAAGCTCACAAAAATCCATAAATGTTTGCAGCTCTAACAAAGCTGCTGTCTTCCACTTCGTAGGAACACAGAAGGCTCTTTGAAGTTCATGTACTCTTAATTTTCAGTTGAGTGCTTTCTAACTTGTTGGTTGCTTTGCCCAGTGAAGCAATCATCTGAATGGGATGGATCTGTTCAGTTGGTACATGTGATGGTTCCTCTTTTGGTCCTGTAGAGCTGTCACAGAGGATGACTTTGTGGACTCTGTATATACAGACAGGAAAAATCTTTTTCCACCTTCTCCTATATCCACCATAGAGTAGTAGCACGAGATCTCATGAAAATAACTATGCTAACTGCCCACTTTGCACTGGGACTTCCCAGTTGTTTTCTTCTCATTTTTTCTGTATCTTCTTTGCTTGTGGCAGCTGTTCATTCATCAGCAGCATTGTCCCTGTTGTACTGTGAGCTGTGTGGTGCCTCAGAGAGCAGGGTTCTCATCGGATGCTGCCATGACAAGCAGCTCACAGCTGAGCAACTCTGCACCCTCTTAAAGTGCAGTTGCTTTGCAGTGGCACCCGAGGTGAATTTGGGCCAGCTCTGTGGCCCATGCAGCCAGTGCTGCCACCCTGCCCCTCACAGTGCCAGCACAGTGCCTGGTCCCCTGTGACAGGGACTGCCAGAGTCACCTTGCAAGGCTGATCTCCCACCACAGCCCTCAAAAGGAAGGAAAGGAGGAAATCACGCCTTGTAACACCTCCCCACACCCTGATATAAATATCACTGTGCATCAGAAAACAAGGTTACTGTCTTACATTCCTGTCCCTAGACATCTGCTACCCAAATTGCTGTGTTTGTGTTACTCAGAAAAGCCATGTACTGCCTCAGTGGGGATAAGAGTGTTGTACAGGCAACATCCCTCTGAGCAGAATTAATGCTGATCTGTTGAACCATCCTCCTGCAACAATGGGAAGGTAGCGAAAGATAATTTTCCCCTTAATTCTTCTGCTGCTTGACCCTGGGCTTTCAGTAGATGGTAGTGACCAGCAATGCAGCTTTAAGAAGCACTGCAAGAAGACATAAAGCTTAAGCTTGCTCTTGGATGGGGAAGATGCATCCATGTGGGAATTAATAGGATGGAGTTACCACAACTTGAGAAATCTTGGATTTACCTCTTAAAGTTCTGTTAAAATGTATATGCATCTTCTTCTTTTAAATGAAGGTATTTTGGTATTGTTTAAACACCTCAGTTCTGATGTGCATGCAAATACACAAGGTGATCAGACTTGTCTGTAGTTACACGGATTTTTTCAAATATATGCTTTGTTCCGGATAAAACTTATAAATAACATTAGCCTAAAAATATTTGACATTTATTTCTCTTTTAGGAGGTACTTACTAAATAATACAGTCATTTCAATATGGTTTGTAACTTTAGTTTCACATTTTCTGCTTTTAGAACTTCAGATGTATTCAGTGAGTTCTACAGATTTAATATATAAACATACACTTAAAATTAGTTGTGGTCAGTTTAAAAACCATAGTTTATAGACTTCCATTTGGTTTGACAATATGTTACATTCTGAGTTTGGCCTAACCTACGAAGTTCTTTACATCTTTGTTGTTTTGTATTTTAACACACTTTTGGTATGATTGCAGTATCTTTTACAACTACTCAGATATTGTATATTGTAGTGTAAGATTTGTCTTCTCTTTCCCACTTCCTTTTGCTTCTGCATTCTTTTCATTGAGGCTCCCGACTGAATATGAGAGGAACGGGAGATTTGAGGGCTCAAGGTGAGGGTAAAATTTTTGTTTAAAATGTTACTTAGGTGAGTTTGAACCTTTCTCCCCTTGATTTTGTGGCATAGTGGCTTCAGGCAGCAGCTTTTGTTTCATGTAAGTCATTGGAACTAAAGAAAGAAGCATTTCTGTCTGCAAAACAGCTATTAAAGCACTGACTGACTTGGTTCTAAACTTTCATCTTTCCTGTTGCCTTTTCCCTTGTGTGTTTTTTCTTTTTTTTTTGCATTTTAGTCATTGTAATTTGCTGTTGTTGTGTAGATGTGTAGATAAGTGGTCTCTAGTGAGGCTGTAAATGTGTGGAATAGCCACTGAAAGGTGATAAGATATTTCTCATCTCAAAAATCACAGATAGCTCAATATTTTTCATGTTATACTCTTCTTCCAAAATCAACATATCAAAAAATACTAGAAATTATCAAACTACTGGTTTTGCCAACTGTTTTCGAGTAGAAAAAGCTTCCAAAAATGAAATGAGCATTGAATAAAAGTTGGGGTTTTCTCTGGCCCTTTACAGCCTTAATAAATTAAAACCTTAAAAAAGAATACTCTTTAATTTGCATGATGAATTTTATAACATCTGGCAAATCACATTGCATAGTCCCATGACTCTCACAGTCACAAGAAGTCTTTTAATAGGAGAATTATGAAATAGGTTATATTTGAGAAATATATTTATTTAGTTGTGGCCTTGCTATCACTTTTTATTTAACTTTTTCATAAATGCCTGCTTAATGGTAGTAGAAATAAAACGTGGTGTAACCATTGCCATCTATTTCAAAGAGCAGCTTGGCTTAATATGGAGGCTCACCATGAGACCTAAACTGCATGGTTTGGGGTCAGGTTAGCTATTTTCAGAAAATAGTTAAGTATGACAGTCAATATATTTAACTAAATTCGAAGAGGCAGAGGCAGACTGACAGTGTACAAATATTCACAAAGCAAATCCATATTTTGTCCTTGGAGGTCCAAATGTAGTTTTTTACTCTTTAGCTGCATGACTACTGATTTTTATTGAAGTAGAAGAATGATTGCAAACTAGAAATTTCTGGAACATTTCTTTACTTTGTCCTGTATAACTTTACTTATCCTTACCAAAGGAAAAGCTTTTTCTTTAAAAAAAAAGAAAAAAAAAAAAAAGCTGCAGATTTGGGAAACACACCCTCAATATTTTGTGCTTCATCTCTTAAAACTGTTGCAATAATGGTAACACTCTCACTCGCCATCTTTACAAACTACACTGAAGAGGTGTCTGAAAGTGACTTCCAGCTCTCTTCGTGCACATCAGCCTCAGAGGCTGCAGAGCTTGTAGCTGCAGAAGATTTCATCACTTTACCTCTGTCAGCCGTTGTTATTTAATGGATTATTGACCAACTTAGGAGGAAGCGTTTCCTCTCTGAAGGCCCCTCCCAGAGCCTGCAGTGTGGTGTGTCCCTAGGGATCATCTCAAACATGCCCCAGTGCAGGAATGCCAGAGTGTAACTGAGCCAGCCCAGGTCTGGGGGTTCGTGTTGACCCTGGGCAGCAGGTGGGTGACCCTGGTCCTGCTGTCCTTCCTTCTGCTTGCAGCCAGCTGCTGTGGGGCTCCACGGGCGCTCTCAAGGCTTGGTCTCCCAGCTGCTGCCCAGGAGGAGGTGCAGAGGACCCCCCAGCACCTTTGTGCACGGGCTCACCCCATTCCTTGTAGGTGGGCACCTCCCAAGGACTGGGCTGAGCACCCTCCTGGCACAGGGAGCTGTTATTTCCATGTTCCAGAAACTTCTAGCACAGAGCTGGTGTTCCAGCTGCCCACGTGGCCTGAGAATACAGTTTTGAGCAGAACCTGCCTTAAAATCAAATCGTAGGTGCTGCATGTAGTTCTGCCTCCAGAAGGTCATTGCCCTCATGCTCCTGAATCCAGTGACTGCCAGTTGTGTCACACCTCGTGCCATACCTTCGTTCCAGCCCCAGCAGCTACAGCTGTCCCCTGACTGTGTGTGTGTACAGCAGCTGGGGAGCGGGGCTGGGCTGCAGCCAGAGCCTCCAGTGCTGCTCTAATCCGGGTGGTGTGCGCTGAGTGTTGGCTTCAGTAACGTGGCCCCCGGGGAGGGAGGCTGGCCCTGCTCACTCCGAAATTCCTGTCTTTCAGCCGCAATGTAGCTGTGGATCAGAAGGACGAGAACAAGGAAGCCAAGCCTCGGTCACTGCGTTTTACCTGGAGCATGAAAACCACCAGCTCCATGGATCCCAATGACATGATGAGGGAAATACGAAAGGTCCTGGATGCCAATAATTGTGACTATGAACAAAGAGAGCGTTTCTTGCTTTTCTGTGTCCATGGAGATGGGCACGCGGAAAACCTTGTACAGTGGGAGATGGAGGTGTGTAAACTGCCAAGACTGTCCCTGAATGGAGTTCGCTTTAAGCGGATATCGGGAACATCCATAGCTTTCAAAAACATTGCTTCCAAAATTGCCAATGAGTTAAAGCTGTAACAAGAAAAAATAGTTAAGTTGTAAATTAGTTAGCAATTTAAAGTGTTTTTGAGAATTCCGATGGAAATGTATAGAATAACATTTAGGCAATAACTTCTGCATCCTTCTGAATAGTGATATTAAAACAAAAGCTGCTGAGCTGGGAGGGAGAGTTGGACTTTTTTATAAGTGCACTACAGCATTAAAGTTGCCTACTATGTAAAATATTACCCCTTCTGCTTTATTTCCATTGCTCCTAAGTCTTTGACAACAAATTGAGACACAGAATATATTCATTTAAATATGCCTCCTGTTTGTGTGGATGTGTGAATGTACAGTATGTGTGTATAATATATAAAGTATTATATGTAAACAATTCATTTACAACATCGAGCTGTACCAGTACCTCTTTTTGGGCTAATTTTGGTGCTAAAAATTGAAATGGCCAAGGAGGAAACACTTGAGTTAATATTTAAAATGACTGAAGCGATAACCAGTAAACGCAGATTTACAGTTCACTGCTGTGTTAAGAAAAAAAAAGTGTGTGAAGGGTTTGGATTTATGGTTGTGAACATTATTAGTCCTGTTTTCTAAGTAGATCTCATGAGATGATTAAAAATTCACTTTTACTGAGTAAGTCTTGCATTATATTTTGCCCACCTATTTATTATTTAAGTCTGAATCAAATTTTAATAATGTAGTTAATTTGTGCATTAATATTTGGGTAAACGCTTCCATTCTTCTGCTTCTGCTAAACTACTAAAATTGTATCTTTGTCCTTTTGGCTTATGAGTATTGATCGCAGCCGAGAACATTTCTCTGTTGTTCCTCTGGGGAATGAGGCGGTGCAAAAGGAGGTGCTAATTGCTGAGTAGTGGTTTTCTTTCAGAGCGAGTTTGCCACGTTAGACTAGGTCAGGCTGGTACAAAGCACAAAGGGACTCTCAGATCACGGCCATGCTCTGCCGCCAGCCACATCCGAGCCGGTGCCGTTCCGAGGCCTCCCTGCACGTAGGGCAGTGCTGTCCCTCGCCTCCTGGGCACACTCAGCATTGAACCACAAAAATGGGAATCAAATTGGCTTCTGATCTCCTCTGTCCAAACGTCCAGCTTGCTAAACTACAGCCATAGGCCGGAGCAGTTGAAGCTTTTCCTTGCAGCTCTCTTCCAGCGTGCTTCCCCTTGGCTCCGGTTGTGTTGCTTTGGATGGCTCAGTGCCAGCGTGCCTCTGGCTGTGCTGCCCAGGGAATCCGCTGTCCTCTGTCCCCGTGCGGTGTGGGACCCGCCCCTGGTGAACTCTGATGGCCAACTAGCTTTCGGTAGGACATGAAGCTGCTCTGGGATAGCCCCCACTTTTTAACCATCACAGCGGTGAACCGGATTCGGTTTTGCAAACTAGAATGAAGAGATTTCTTCATGCGTTGTTTCCTACCGATACTCGGTTTATTTCATCGAGGACTTGTGTAGATAATACCCTGCATTATCTACTTGGCTTTTTGTATTAATGTTTTGTGGTTATATTTCAGTGAAGCACTTACGCATGTACTTAACATGTGCTTTAAACTGGAGCCTAAATTTGCATTTTAAATTTACAGTGAGCTAATAGTTACTCATAGTACACAGTTCAGATTTGACCCGAGGTGAAAATGCAAAGTCCTTAATATTTTGCAAGTTAGCTCTTGTGATCTGTAGTCTGTGAAGGCAGCAGACTTCCCCTCTCTTTCCCCCTAAGCACTGATATTGATTATGCTAGTTTAAAGGGTAATCATAGTTGTTAAATGTAGTAAATATTCCTGAATTTGCATTTTATTCTCTGTATATTCTGTATCATGCCATGGCTTGAGAACTCCAGGTGCTACCGGAGTTCAGTTGGCTTTCAGTGCTCTGCCCGTGCCTGTGCTGCTCAGTATGGGTTTTTTCCATGAAAACTCCATTTTGTAATAGCAATAAGACATTTCAGGGCAGTCATTGTACTTTCTCAGGTGAATGGTCACCTATCCTTTCACTTCCTACGTTTTAAGCACTCCTCCAAATGTATTTTTTTCACCTGGCAGTGCACTTTGTTGTCTGAACTGAAAAAGTGTTCTGATAAATTATGTAAATCTGTATTCGATGGAAGTTCCAAAAGGTTTCATATTAAATGTTTTCTGAAATACTCTCTTCCTACTTCACCTGTTAAGTATGTAAGTGTTTCTAAAAAGTGCACCAGTATCATACTTTGGATATTTCAAGTTTGTACTTTGGTATTTTTTCTTAAAGTGTTCTCAAAAGGTTCTTTCAGAGTAAATCTTTATTCGAGGTATTAAGAAAAATCACTTATTATAATCAGAAAAAGATTTTTAACAGCTTCCTTCCCAAATGCCTTGTAAAATAACCAAGTTGTGAGAATATTTAGCACCCTGCACGCTTGGTGTTCAAGCCTGTGGGAACTGCCTGGGAAGGAAGATCCTTTCTTCAGCTCTCTGAACCAAAGAGGAACTGCTTCCCCAGCACAGGCTTTTTACCTGTTCATATTCCTTGGCGATCTGTGTAGGTTTGCAGGCACCGCTGCTGATGGGACTCTGCTGAATTACAGCTGTTTTTTCTCTCCTTAAGGGGCAAGTTTTAAAAATCATCAGAGGTCATTGTGTGGTGAGGAGGCAGCAGCAGGTCTCGGTGTTTTGAGACACGTGAATAGCAACCAAGAAGCGTTTTTATTTAATCACATGACTGGTGTTCTGGAATGTGTGGTCCAAGTGGTGTGTTGGGGGTTGATTGTAGTGGGCTCATGACTAAAGATTTGTGGCACTGAAACCTGTGTCAGCCAGCACTGAAAAAGAAGGTGTCTTTTGATTGCTGCATCTGGCAGAGAAAAATGTCTTAAGAGTTTGGGTTGTGGGGTTTTACTTCATTAAATAAAAGCATTTAAAGATACATACATAAAACAAAACAATGAGCACTGAGCAGGAACAAACAAGTCCGGATACACTTTTTCCTATGCAAACCTTCCCTGTACTTAGGATTTCTGAAACACTTCAGTCTATTTGACCTCTTTACAAGACCTGAGGTCCTTGACCATGTTGAGAAGTAGAGAGAGGTAGGCTGGAGGAACAGCTAGTCCTGCTGGGCTAAGTGTTTTGCACACTACTTCTATTCAGGCTACAGCATCTGGTCTAATCTTTGTGGGTTGGGCAAGGTTTACCTTTTTCTCTTGTATTACAGTGAGGCTTAAAGATCAAATATAGCAAGATACTGCATCCTAATTTTTTTTTATTACAGAATTTTGTGTCAACACAGATTATTTATAAAAATATGAAATTAATGTCCATGTGTTTATGTTGCAGAAATGAAGTGCGGGGTTCATGAGTCCTCCCAGTCACATGGAAAGACTGTGGCATATCAGGAATATAAATAAGAACTCTCTCCAATTCATTTAAAAGCTCAGCTATACATGGGCCCGTTGGGATAATGCGTAGAGGCTTTTAATCAGTATTTCCCACAGCTGCTGTGTCACAGACCATGTTGTGGATTGCAATTTAATTAGGCCTGCGGCCAGCCCAGGGAGCCATTCTCTGTGTGCAGCCCTGGTCTGGAGCAGCAGAGTGTGCATGGCCCCCTGGGTTGGAACCCACTTCCATCACTGTGGTCGCTGTCCCCAAAGGGCTCAGGTACCCCCTGGGTGTAGGCAGAGGCCCCTTGAGCCAGTGTCACTCTGTATTTCAGGGAGGGGCTGGTTGGGTGTTTCTTGCTGTGCTATCCAAGACTGCCTCTCTTCTGAGTAACCTAAAGTGTTAAATATTTAGAGAATTTCAATAGTAGATGGTATTCCTGCTATCTGGGGCAGGGAGGGTCATACTAATGTAAAATTTCGGGTTCTAGTTTACATTGCAGATGTTTAGGAATAAATACAGTTTTGGAAAGCTGTTACCACTGTGGATTAACATTTAATTTTAAACATGTAGACTTGTAACTGTCCATACAATCTCATTTCTGTAAGTTTTCATAGAAAAGCCCTGAAGCCTTCCAGTAAAGACAGGCTCACATTATTACAGATCACTGGTGCTGCCAATTAAACCCCTGATTTGACATTCTGATGAAGTGGGCTTGTGAAAATTCCTCCTTTGACTGGAGTTTTTCCCCTCCAGTAGCAGTGAGTTATTTCATTGATTTCACCACTGACCATTACTCCAAGACTTCAGAGAATAAACTGTTATCCAGCAGGAAGGGGCATGAGCTTTGGATAAAGCTCAACCTAGTGCAATTAATATTTTTTTCAAAGTTCAACTTCTCCATACCCAAGGCTTATCAGAGTCCTGCATTACAACAGCAGTAAATGCTTAAAGAAAAACCAAGAACACAGCGGATACAGGAATTGCTGTCTCTGCGCGTGCTCCTTACTGCTGGGGAGTATAAAAGCAGGAAAAGGCAAACCAGTAAACTTACTTGGATAACTTGATGGTTTTCGTGTTTCTGTTTCTGCCAGTCTCTTTTTAGTGCGCTGCCAGGTATTGCCTACAAGCAAAGGGGCTGGATAGAATGAGCAAAACCACGGAGGAGCAGTCTCTTGACCACTCAGTGCTTCTGAATTTGAAATGGTTTGGTATTCAAAACAAAAGAATTTGAAAGACCCTTCACTGTTCTCTTTTAGCCTTCTAAGAATGCTTTTAACCTTTGGTACAAACAGCAGGCTCTTGTTCCAGCAATAACAGAAAACAGAAGGGTGTCGATACCAACGCTATGAATCCTGCAAGTATCTCTGCAGAGAAGCCGCATTCAGGGCATTAATTGTCAGCTGTTGGGAGTTCACCTTCACCTACAAGTGCCATTAACACCTTGCAGTGGTTGTGACTTAGCAGGTAAGATGTTTATTGCAGGGGAAAAAAATGCTTTTGCTTGGTTTTTACTTACGGGTGTTGAGCACTTGGAACAACGTGTTCAGACTCGGATGTAAAATCCATGAGAAGTGGCCATGGTTATGGTTGCTGTGGGAACCACAGCATGGAATTTCAAGGCATAGAAATGTTGCAGTTGTCATTCCATTTATACCCTTATGTTACGATTTAACATCCTTAAAAAATTCAGGGCATAAAACCAAAATATTTGTACAGTTCATGTTTCATTGTAGTTGCTGATCACATTGAATGTATTAGGTGAATAAAATCAGATAACAAAATACCTCACCACGAAAATAATTCTGTTAAAACATTTGGGGATGCAAAAACAGAAAGTAAAATTCTGCTGGTGTTACAATGACATGTTTTTCAATCATTTGCCTGTCTCGAGGTAAAATCCTGTTTGCTTGGAGGTGAATCTTACCAAGATCTCAGCTTGGTGCGAGCACCATAACCAGCAACAGCAAAGTTTCTAGGCATGGAATAATTTCCTGCCCCAGCTCACACAGCCGAAAGACATGAAATGAAGTGATTTCACAGGTGTTTCCACATTGATGGAAAAAACACAGCCTGATAAGAGCTTGGAGGCCTTGTTACAATGGTCCCGTGTCTGTGGTGCCCAGAGGAGCAGGGGCTGGTGGTGGGGGGTACCCGCTGAAATGTCGGGGGCTGCCTGGCGAGACTGGGGATGGCTGGATGGCTGGATGGATGGATGGCTGGCTGGATGGATGGATGGTCGGTCCGTTCGGCACAGCAAGGCGAGCTGCAGAGGGACACTGCAGTGTCAGCAGCGGCCACAGGATGTCTCCCAAACGCAGAAACAGCTCTGGTTGGGGTTCACTTGGAGTATTTTTAGAGACGAGCTCCACGGATGACTCGCTCCCTGCGCTTTCACAGCGGTTATCGGTGTTACCCTCCGCTCAGGCAACTTTGATTTAAAAGTATTATGGAGGAAAATGGTCCACAAGATATTGATGGAAACTCTGTATTTTTCGGCTTGAAATACACTCTAATGCTACATTGACTTTTGCATTAAGTTGCATTGCTTTCTGAGCTGAAGTGTAGTTCCAATGGGCTTTACCTTTGCCATCGAAAGTCTATAGGGCTACAAAGCCCTTTTTCACTTCTTTGTAAAGCCTTGTTCAGCCTCCTTTCCTAGAAAATTACTATGTCAGGCAGCATGCTCTTCTGCTGAGAAGGGCAAAAGTCATATTGAATATTTAAATTCATTTGCAGCTCATTTTACAAGTAAGAATCTTTGGTTTCCTCTACGGAAATTTAATTACTGAAGTTATTTTGCTGTTCATCTTTTAGTAATCAGTCTAATCAAGGCTGTAAATTGCAGCCAGCCTTTTCTAAAATAATCTGGGATCACTTGCCGTGTATATTCCCCTGTATTAGTAACTCTCTGAAGCTTTATGCCTGGCATTTTCCATGCCTGCAGTCTATTTTATTCTTCAAACAAATCATGTCACATGTGCTTCAAGTAGGCAAGAAGTGAAACTTCCTTATTTGCTCAGGAGCTTTTTCCAAATCACATATTTTGCTCCAGCTTTCACTTGTATTGTAATTCAAGTTCTGCTGTTGTGGGATTAATAGTGACTGGTACTAATATTTATCACTGGGGTGTTTGGACTTGGCAAGTGGGAATGGAGAAGCTGTTTATTTCAGCTGATCTCAGGCTCCTCTGTGCTTGTTCTGTGAAGGAGCCCTGTGTCTCATCCCCTCCTTCCTGCAGTCTCAGACCCATGGGCTGCTGCTGAGCCCTTTCCTGAGCCTCCCAAGGTGATGCCTGGAGTGTTGGTTGTGGTGAGAGTTGTTGCAAGAGGTGTGCACAGGGCTCACCGTTTGTGTGTGACCCCAGCGGGAGCAGCAAAAGCAGAATTCTGCTGGTGGGAAGTTCTGTTCCTCATCCCTGATCTGGGAGCAGCCACCAGAGTAACTTTGTTGGGTCAAATATATTTTAGGGGTTTTATCTAACTGACCCCTTGATGAACCTCTTTATCCTTGGCTTCTAAAACTTGTTGCTTTCTCTTTATCTCCAGAGACAAGCCTTGGCTGAACCCTTTTGAGCTGTCTCGCGTCAAGGGACCGTCCCTTTTTAAGGTCTCCTGTGGTGTCAGAGCTCCATGAGTCTCTGCAGACCAGATCTGTGAGTGCTCTTCTAGCTGGGGAAAGAGTACAAGTGCTCTGGGGCCTCTGAAGCACCTCCGTGCTGGTCCGTGGTGCAGAGCATGGCAAGTGCAATGGGATCTCCTCAGTGTTCAGTACAGAAGTGAATCCAGGCCTGCAGGATGGCTTAGCTCAATTAAAGTCAAGGCTGTAATGAATCTTGAATTTAGAGCAGTCCCTAGGATAGGGGGAAGGAGAGTCGTCAGTTCTGGATGACTTCAGTTCCTGGGTGTTTTCCAGGGCTCTCATTAGGGAATCAACCCCCTCCCCAGAATGCTCTTTATGGGGTGTATTCTGTAATGTGTGGGGGCCTGCACAGTGATGGGCATGGTGCACATCACCAGCACAGCCCAGCCAGGGGCTGTGAGGGCTCTGGGTGCTCATGGACAGGGCAGGGCTGTCCTGTTGTTGGGGCTGTCAGGGAGCAGCCTGCTCTTGCTGCGAGACTGCCATGAGCAGGAGGAAAAGCTTGTCCTGGCCATGTTGCTGTTGGAAACCACATCCATTTTTCTCCCTGGTGGCCCTTTGGCTCCACTTAGATGTTGGAAGGAATACTGCAAGGTGAAAAGGGAGACATGGTGGGAGCTTGCCAGTGACAGAAGAGGAGCTCGGTGAGCACCACTTCAAAGGGTCCCTTGCTTGTGTGGATTTGAGTCTGGAGCTCAGTGCACTATTTCCCATATTGTCTCACAGTCTGTTGGAACAAAGCTCTGGGAGTGAAGCTGCAGCCCATGGGGACTGCATGGAGGGGCTCATTCCTCCTCTGAGCTCTGCTCAGGGCACAAACAGGGGGGTTTCTCTGCGACCCATCCACCTTGCTCACTTGCAGGTGCCACAGCTCCAGGGGGCACAGACTGATCATACACAAGCCCAAGCTCCAGCACACAGTGTGTGGCTACATGAGGCTTGTTTCTCTGGGAAACCAGCCCAAAAACTGTGACAGTTCACAGCAGGGACCAGAGCTGCAGGCCAAGAGGCATCTCGTCTTTAAAGGTCACTTTTTAGGTCAGAGCTGCACTCGGGGTGAATCCTGATGGAATAGGGGAGAATTCTGCTGGGTGCAAAGGGGAGCTAAGCTCTGGTTTGTGCACCAAATAACTTGGGTAGCTTAAAATATCAAAGACTCTTCTCCAATTTTCTGTCTACCGCTGACATTATGAGCTGGGTCTGCCAGGGTAGGCGTTGCATGATGCAAAATAGGGAAAAATGGTCTTATGTCTGGCTAATTCTGCTGAAGAAGTGGGGAAATGTGGAACCACCTTTGCAAAGCAGTAGAAGTAAAGACAGTGACAAAAGCATTCGTCAAGGATAAAAATAAAGCAGAGGGACGAGAGCCAAGATTTATGGGGACAGACACATGCTGTTTATTTAACCAGCATCCAGCATTTCTCATTAGCTTACTGTTACCTCTACCTTACCCTCCCCTTCTGTCCTCTCACAACATGTGAGAATAAAGAATGTTTCATCCTTGCCTTTTTTTGTCACTCAGATGATGCCTTTTCCCAGTTTTCTGTCTTGGAAGCAGCAGCATTCCACATTTCATAGCAAAGCTGAGTTTCATTGATCTAGCAGCAGAGTTCAGGGAAGGCAGGGGACGAAAACAAGTCCTAAATTATGACTGAACCAAAGATAGACATGCTGCTAAATGAAAAACCAAAAGCCTGGAAGCAAAGCTGTGGATCAGCATGGCATTGCATTGAAATTTGTGGTTATGCTGATTGCACCTGTTACACTGGCTGTGCTGGAGGATTTTCTGGATGCCTCACAGCCAGGCTGTAGGTGTGGAAGTGCAGTGCAGAAGAGGAGGCACCCCCAGTCCTGATGGTGACTAACTGAGGCTGGCACGACTTTCAAGCTGAGAACTCAGCCTCAGTCTCTTCTCAGAGGGGACTGAACACCCACCTGGCTGCAGAGCACCCTCCAGCCTGGCTTCTGGTGCAAGAGCAAGAGGCTGAGGTGTAAAGACAGGTTGCCCATGGAAAAGGCCGCCATCTCCAGTTGTGTATGCCCTGTCCCTGGAACAGTTCAAGGCCAGGCTGGATGAGGCTTTGAGCAGCCTGGTCTAATGAGAGGTGTCCTTGTCCGTGGCAAGGGGGTTGGAACTACATGGTCTTTAAGGTCCCTTCCAACCCAAAACATTCTGTGACTCTATGAGCAGCTTCTTCAGCTCATAGACCCTCTTTGTGCAGCCTGGGAGGACCCAGTGAGCTGCCTGTGCTCATTTAGAAATCAGTGTATGTGCGAAGAGTCCGCAGTCACCAGCAAACCTGGGCTCCCAGACCAGTTCCTCAGCCCATAGCTGCTGGTGCTTGTGTGGTGCTGTACAACTTGCTGTTGAGCCTGAAGGGCACAGAGCCTCCTTTCCTCATGTTTCTGGGGCAGACAGCAAAGGAAATGATGTGTTAAACCCAGTAGGAGCTAGAACACAGCCCTGCTCAGCCTTGATGCCACCGGAGACAAAAAGGCCTGCCAGCAATCCCACTCACCAGCTGCCATGTGGAAAATCCTAGAGTGTGCTGAGATTCAGGAAAAGGTACTAAAATCTGTCTTTGCGGGTGATGGGGGTCCCTAAATAGGCCATGTCCTGATGCAGGAGACTGAGCAGAAATGGAGGCAAATCTAGAGGAGGAAAGGTTGGGGTGATCTGATCTTGGCTTCTATTTTCAAGCAGGTGGAATAGATCTATGGATTTGAAAAGGGAGTAGCAGCAGTTCCTTCCCTTGGCACACTTCTTCCAGGCATTGCTGGAGGATTGGGTCAGTTTTTAGGACAGTCACTTGTTCCTCCTCCCAGTGCTTATAACAGGGATCCCCTACCAGTGCGTGGTCACAGTGGTCACCACTGCCTGCAGCATGGGTCCAGCCTGGCAGGTCCAGGGGGGAAACAAGAACAAGAGCCCTACTGGCACATCCTTCTCTAGGTGTGGTTTTCCACAGAAGAGCAGCCTGGTCTCCTGCTGTCTTACCTTGTATCACAGAGCCCTGGCTGGCAGGGCTGGCAGCAGCCCCAGCCGGGGGCGAGCTGGAGGGTGAAGGACAAAACTCTGCCGGATGATAGCAGAAAGTCTCTTCCTGTCTCAACTGGTTTCATTTCTCTGTTCTGATCTGAATACACATAGGTTTGGGGCCAGGACACTTCTTAGCCCTGGTTTCTTGTCTACTGGCTAAACCAACTTCTCCTTTGTCTGGCTGGATGCTCTTCTGCTGCCCTTCCACATGGCCCAGGCTGGTCCCTGTACGAAAGAGGAAGGGAAGGTCCTGCTCTCTCGCACAGAGGGAGTGATGCAGCTTGTGCAAGTGTCTGTCACAGGGGGGGAAGAGTAGGAGCCAGACTTCCCCAAGCCTCAAGTTAGATCTCTTTCTGGCCGCTGCGGTGAGTGTGGGTAGGCTGGCGTGTAGGACAACAAAAGCTCTCTGTTGGTAGATATAAGTGGAGTCGTTTGAGAAGGTCCCAGATTTTCTTCTCGGCAAAGTGAGGCAAGACATTTTCACAGCGCTGTGAGAACCTTCCTGAAATTTTCTCTCCTGGAGAAGGGATTCACAGCATCCAAGGAGGACCTTCAAGTTTGTTTTATAATCATAAGACTCAGAAAAAGACTAGGAGGAAGCACAATACCACAGCCCTGTGTTTGCTTGTCCTGTGTACAAGCTGCTGCTGTCCTTCCTGAAGGCCATAAGTATTCAGTCAGCTCCAAGGTTCAGCCAGTGATGTCTCTAGGGAGCCAGAAAGTCCCTCAGATCTTCACTGTACAGAGCTGGCATCTGTTTGAAGGTGCTGAAAAAGACTGTGCATCTCACTGACAGCCCTGGCTACGGCTGAAGTGGGGCCACCTGCATCAGCTGGACCCAGGGTATCCTGTGCATGTCCCAGGGAGGGAGCTGGGGATCCATGCTGAAGTCTACCTGGATGGATAACTGTGACTGCAACACTGCCACTGCTGAAGGAAGCAGCAAGCTGTTCCGTGAACCTCTTAGCCTGCAGCCATCCATAAAAATCTCGAGCACTGGCTCCTGCTCAGACTGTCATATGCTTGAATCCAAGGGAAGCTTTCTCCTTTCGCAAAGAGGCGAAGCCACCTCTGGTTTGGTGCTAGCCAGGATTATCACCCATTCAACTTCTGCCCCAGACCGAGCTGTTCCTGAGCTGGCTGCCAGGACTCCAACCCTCCTGCCATGGCCACAGCCATGGTCCTGCTCTTTTAGGCAGCTCCTCCCTACCCGTGACATGCTGCAGACATTGTCCCCGGAGAATCCAAAGGAAGGAGCACTTGTCACCAGGAAGGACAGGTCTTTCAGACATCTTTTGAAGCCTCACAGCCCTGGGAGTGGGCAGGGCTGAAGTAATTTGTTCCTGGAGCCAGAAGTCTGGAGGAAAAGCAGTTATGGAAATAATAACAACAGTAACAATCGGAATAGGTGGGATTGAGCTCAACACAAAGACAATGTGTCGGCTGAAGCAGGCATCTGTTTCTGTGGAAAGTCATGTGCTCCTGTGATGAGCCTGCACCCCTCCCTGCCTTTGGGGAGCTGGGAGGAGGAGGAGACAGAAGGGATGGAGGTGGCTCAGTGCGCTGGTGGCCAGACCTGGCTGTGCCTGAGCTAAAGGCACAGTTTGATGCCTTGGTGTGTATGTAGGAAAAGACAAAGGAGTTCTTTGCCCCTCTCACTGCTCCTGGACAGCATCAGCTGTGGTTTTTGTGAGCCTCTGGGCCAAGCTCCACCTCAGTGAGGTGAACACATCAGCAGAAACCCGAGGGCTTTGCAGGCCACATCGTGTCAGGTTTGGCCCCGCTCAACTTGGTGGACTCTGAGGTGACAGCAGGGACCATTTGTGGTTTAAAACAGGTCAGTCACAAATTGCAGTAACTCAAGGTGGCCCCAGGTGTGTGGCCTGCAGGTGACTGTCTGGAAATAGAGCTTCAAAGGCAAGTGGAATCCTGTCCACAGCCTGCTGTTGTGAGGTCAGCCTGGGCTTGAAAAGCAACGCAATTGGAGGTCATGAAACCCTGGTCAGTGAAGGACTGTGCCCTTCCTGCTGGCACTGTTTGGTCATGGCCCATGGTGGAGGCAGCTTCCTCCTGCCAAGCCCAGTATCCCTGAGCCTGGCCCAAACCCAGCTGGGTGCTGGGTTTCCTGGGGCACCTGTGTGCTGTGACCCCTCCATGTATACTGCATCTGGTGGGCGCTCACCTGACCTGTCACCCCCGTGGTGGAGTTGTCCCACAGGATCTCAGGGTGCCACGTCCCCTCAGGTGCCGTCTCCTGACCTTGTCACCCACAGAGTGACGTTCAGGCTCACAGAGCATCCCTCAGACCTGCAGGCCTTGCAAGCCCATAGCAGTGCAGGTCTGTCCCAGGGCAGGGCAGGGGGTGCTGCCCCATGGAAGTACCACGTAAGCAGTGGGATGGGGGCTCAGCGCCCCTGGCTGTAGCAGAAGCACCCTGCCTGTTTGGCGTGCCAAAACAGACCTGACGTCCTAATGATACTTGCCAATGATTTCTACTGGGCTGCAGCTTCCAGCCTGCATGAGCATCGGCCCAGCTGGAGATTAAACAATATCCTTTAATAGGAACAGGCAGGCTCCCGTTTCCAGCGCAGGGAGCAGAGAGCACTCCCCACTGAGGCTCGCTCGCCGGCAGCGCCAGGGCCGCAGCGGGACAGGGATGCCCTGATTTGGAAGTCTTGCTCGACCCGGCTGCTCGAAAGGCGTCTGTTTCCTACGCAGGGGCCAAGGGAGGCTTTTTATTTAGAGGATGCTTCGCCTGCTCAGTGTAGAGGGGAAGTCGAAGGACACCAGCTCGCTCTCCCGGGCTCTGCAGGCTGTGACTGTGACCTACAGCAGACACGGGAGCCACCCCGCCCTGCCAGAGGCTCCCGGTGTGCTGCTGCTGCCATTTAAGGGGCTCCCCCGCCGCCCCGATTAGATAATGCTGGCCCAGCGCAGGGCAGCTCTCCCCCCGTGCCCCCGGCACTGCCCTGCTCCCCCCGGCAAGGGGCTGCCGGAACGCTCCTCTGCCTAAACAGGAGCTGCCTTCAAAAATAAACTGAGAAAGCAGCCCAGCGGGAGGGCATCGCTCCTGTTTCCATGAGAACACAGGGAACGCAGCCTGCCACGGCAGCTCAGCTCTGGCCTTGGCTTTCTGACCCCGCTCGCACCCTGCAAGAAGATTTCTCCCCAGCTTTTCCCTGCTTTTCCCCCCTTTCCTTCCGGGGGCTCCTTTGGGTGGGCCCTTGCTGTGGCCCCTGCTCTCTGCAGCCTCTCCTGCTGCCTCCCGAGCCCTCTGAGCCCTCCTGGGGCAGCGAAGCCCCGTCCTGACACCACCAGCACCCCGGGGCGAGGAGCACACGGGGTCCCACCCCCAAAACGGCCCAAACTTGGAGGATAAAGCCCAGTGCCTGAAGCAATGAGTCTGGGGGCAGCAGACAAGGATTCGGCCACGTCTCCAGCAGGGTGATACTGCTGCCAGCACCCACGTTGGCAGAGGGGCCTGTCCTGAGCTGGGTTGGAGGATGGGATCCCCTTTGGTGCTCTCCTCACACTGGTGGGAAGTGACCTGTGGGAGGGACCAAGGTCTCCAGTTGCAAGTGGACCTCAAGGCTTTTCACCTCTGATAGCGTGCTTTCTACAGGCTTTTCCATTCCCAAGAGAAATTCTGCAGGAATTTTCTATTTCTGCAGGAAAGGCAGCAGGGAGAGGAAAGGTTGAGCTCTCTCGAGGCCTTTGTACTTTATTTTTACTTTTGTTGTTGTTTTTATTTTAATCTTGAGGAAGGAACAGACTAAAAGGGGCATAAATAAAACCCAGCAAGTTGGGACAAAAATACTTGATTGAAATCCTTGCCCAGCACTGTGGGTGAGTTTGTGCATGACAGAGACGCTCAGCTAGAGGAGGATTGTCAAACCAGGATTTTTTATCTTTTCTCTATATTCCGTCTGGAGAAGAAGAGTGACCAGGTTAACCTTCACCTCTGAAGAGGATGAGCAGCACAGCACAGGATCATGTCCAAGAGCCACCTTTGTCACCCTGTCCCCAGCCTCAGCAAAGCAGCTTCCTCCCTGCTGTGAGATGGGGCTAAGGGCTGCTTAAAAGCCTGAATGATACTTTGCTAAATGCAACATTACAGAGGCACAAAGTACTGTTAGCACTGAGCTTCACATAAGCTGAAGGAGCAATCTTGTTTTCTTTTCCAAGACAGACTTTGGGGTTTCACTGGAGGTTTCCTTCACCTGGATCAGCATCATGTTCCCTCACCTGGGGGTGTGACAGGAGGCTTTTCTACCTTGGAAAGGAGAGAAAATGCTGTCAAGCTTTCATCTGCTTCTAAAACACGTTCGAGCTTCATGCAGAGTGTAGTGCCATTGCTGAACACAAATATATACATACCTCATTTTCTTGTGCTACTTTCCAAGGATCCCAGTCTCAGTGTGGCTTGGCAATAGTCTCTCACCACAGCTTACCCTTTTTGAGAGGCTCATTTCCAAGTCCCAAAATACCTCCCACAACAATTTGTTTGGAAACTGCAGCCCCTTGGCCATGGCCACTGTGTCCTGGGTGCCAGTGTGAGCCCGGACTGGCCACCTCTGCCAGCACTCCAGGGCTTTCTCAGAGGGGTGGCAGGACAAGACAGAACATGTTGAGAAGTAGCGAGGGGAGAATTATGTCAAGTTCAAAGATTAGTGGTTGGCTTATTAGGTTTTCCCCTAAGCTCAGGATTAAGTAATGCTAAATGACCCACACAGAAATCAGAAGGGAGGATTAATAAAGTTTAATGGTGGAGGTTTGTGTTTGGAAGTGTCATGGGACTACAAGTGCTGGCAAACAACAAAGTCTTTCCCCCCTTGCTGATAGATGTTTCTTAGTATCTTAAAATTGTTTTACCTCACTTGCTAGTTTTATGAGTCTTTTAATATGTGTTCCCATGCCCATTCAGCCTCAAATAGCTCTTGGGTTTATAAATGCATTTCATTGTTTCTTTGTATCTTTTTGATGTGTTTATTCCAAATGCCTTTTTGGTAATCTAATCTCTGGTTTTGGTGGTCCCTGCTCAAGGCTGGCTTTAACTGGAAGTGAATAAACTGAGTTGAAAGGCACATCAGGTGGGCACTTAATTCCTATAGAAGGTGATGGCTCTCCAGAGGGGTTGTTCTTGGTGGAGGCTTCACTCTTGAACTTTGTATGAAAATAATCTCAATGTGGCCATGTCAATGGCAATGGAAATTATCTTAGAAGAAGTTTGTACAGGTACCCCAGGAAAGTCCAGGCTAATGGGGTACATATACTAACAACAAAAACATGTCATTGCTGGCTTTCACGCTGATTTTTATAAAAGTATGTGGAAAAGATACACTGGCCATCTGCCTCTTCAGCTGACCCACCGCCTGGTGTCATTTTATAAGTACTGTTATAGGGCCAACCCCTCATTCCTTTCAGGAAAACCAAAACACAACTTCAGCCTGCTTTTAAAGCTGCATTTTATACCACATGCAAGGGTCGTCCCAGACACGTGTTCTGGGGTGTCATGCCCAAGCAGAATGGCCACCTGAGTCAATTCAAAAGCATTTCCAGGGAGCAGGAGGGGGCTGTAGGGAGGAGTGCTCTGCCCCTGGAAACATCCTGGTACCCCCAGGAGAGAGAGGGAGATGGTCTCTTTCTGACAGTGGGTAGCAGCTGAGGGCTGCATCCCCAAACATGCAGTCCTCCTGCTTGTGTGAGGACACAAGTGACCACCAGCACGAAATGCTGCCGAGCATCTGCGACTGCCAGCAGGGAGAGAGGCTGGATGCTCCACGGGTAGCAGCCAGACTGATGATTCCCAGTGGGGCTGGGGCCTGGTTCTGTCCAAAATTTAGGTTACTGCCAGCAAGTGAGGCACATGAGCTAGGGGCCCATGCTGCCACAGGGACCCTTCCCCACTGACATACTCAGGATACAGCCCCCGTGCCAGGGGTGCTGCCCCACTGCAGCAAGGAACAGGTCTGGCAGAGATGGATTGTCTCCATCCCATGCTGAGGTTGTCCTCAGCACCTTGTTTCAGCTCAGCAGTGACCCAGGCTGCTGCCTGCAATCTGAGGCAGGTAGCTCCCCCCACACTAAGCTGCAAGGTCTCTGTCCTGCTGACAAGTCTCTGCAAAGCACAGGGTTCATTGCAAATAAAAAAAAAAACACCCAGGAAAAAAAAGCCCAAACGGCCAAGTAACAGAAAACACACAACCTGGGGCTCTGGGCTGGCCAGTCCCTGCTTGCTCGCTCAGCTTTGTGCCCAGGTGAGCCCTGCCCCACTTCACAGCACCCCAGGGAATGAGTTGGAGCAAGCACAGCAGTGAATGGGCAGTGGACAGCTCAGCTGCTGCTCAAGGTGCCTGGTGCTCAGGTGCAAGGTGTGATTCCCAGCAGCTGCTCTATTAGGTGCCTCTCACACAGCCCTGCCCAGGGCTGGCTGGAGCAGCTCCTGCTGATGGTCATCCACCTGGCTCTCTTCCATGTAATGCAGTCGGTGCAGGAGGTGCCTGGCAGTGAGAAACAGTCCGTACAGTCACCACTGGCCAGGGACTCTGTCCAGGACCTTTGGGTGCACCCACCCCCAGTCCTTACCTCCTGCTGCTCAGACAGGGCTTCCAAAGAGTTGGGAGGTGGGAAGCATGGACGCTGTGGGATGCTGTGAGTGCTACTGTGGGCTAGGGATCAGCCTCTGGAGAGCCTCAGGCAGATCTGGGAGGCGCCCAAACACCTGATGGGCACAGAAGCTGAGCGCTGGGGCAGCTGGGCACACTTCAGCCCCTGCACAAGTGGCCATGCATGCCTGACCTTGCATTCCCTCCTCAGTTCTCCTCTGCCTCCAGGACAGCTGTGAGAAACCCTCAGGCCTCTCCTGAAGCTCTCAGCAGTAGGAAACAGCTGAACTCTTTGACTCCTCATGGCCCACCCTTTAGGCAAGTGCAAGGTTTGGGTCACTGCTGGGGCCCCACCAGCCATCCCTCGGTGGGAACAGAGAGCAGCCTGTGCCACCTACCCGATGGAGAAGGGGGAGGGGGGCTGACAGGGGCACAGGGGGGACTTGCCAGATTCAGGGGGAAGGAGGTAGGTACCCATTCCAACCATGAGGAAAAGAGCATCCTCAAGATGCTCAATGACATTTTCCCTTAAAGTAATGGCTTATTAAAAAAAACCAAAAAAAAGCAGCCATGACTCTCCCATGGAGAGGAGCTGAAACTCTGGGGCCGTGAGTGCTCCCATCCATCACAATCCTCTTGTCATGCATATTCCCACAAGTATTTCAAGAGCCATCTCTCCCCAGACAAGTTCCAGCTTGGAGGCTGTTACAGCAATGATCCAAGACCCATTGTCCTCTGCTGAACACAGCCCACTCGCTCATGGAGCAGAGTGGTTCCATGGCCCTCCTGTGTCCGTTCCCACTGGAGACCCCTCCTCTCCTGCCCATCTGGACATCTTCAGTCACTGGCTCCAGCACAGCCTCTGGACCAGCACGGGCAGCACAGGATGGCTGTGCCGGCTTCCCAGTGATCGCAGGCACCCTGTGCCCGGCAGCGCCGGCAGCCCGAGCAGGGATTAGTGATGATTCAGGGGATTTCACCACAGCCTGGAGGGAGACCGGCCAGTTTCTGTGGGCAAGGACGTGGTGAAACACCACCTTCCCTGCCTGAAATGACTTCACCACCTGTGCCCCAAAGCCACCTCGTCGGCACCTCACTGCCTCCAGCCTGTCCCTGGCCAGCTGGGACAGTGAAGCAGGAGAAGTCACCCCTGTGCCAAAGCCAGTGCCCAACCTCCATCAGCTCCCATGGGCAGAGCTGGCACTAGAGCTGAACCTGCTGTTGGTTTTCCCTCCAGCTTCATTGCAGTTTGGATGTGCAGCAGCATTTGAACTGCAAACAGACACTATTTACACCCCAGCAAACCTGTCCTCAGTGCAAGTGCTCACTGCTCTGCTGGACGAGGCACGGGGTTTCAGGTGAGTTAATTCCATATTTTCCAGTCTCACTCTTTCCCAGGTAATCCAGGAAAGCTGTGCTGTGCTCGAGTGCTACCATCAAACAGCATCACAATAAGTCACTGCAAAAATAAAAGCTGACACTTCCAAGGTCTTCCAGGTTATTCTCAGTTTCACTCTCTGGTCATCAATAATGGATGTGGAAAAAGCAACCAGACTTCAGCTGTCAGCCAAACCTCACACCCACCTGCACAAAACACAGGGAAAAGCTGAGGTCTTTGCAAAGATCTGGAGCTTGCATGTATTTCTGTAAATTAAACTTCAGTTCTGGTTTTATTCTGAAATTGCATTGAAGAAAGCTCAGGGTTGCCCATTCTTGTATATTTTTAGCTGAACTTTTCATATTCATTAAAAACTTCAACATTCACATTTTTCTACCCATTTTCCTGGGTGTTGAGCATGAGGCATTTTGCCCTTTTGAAAGTTTAATACATATATATATATATATGTGTGTGTGTGTGTGTATATATGTACATATATATATATATATATATATACACATAAACAGTTTCTCAGTCTTACTCACTGGCTGGAGGAGAAAAACAAAAATCTTTGGTAGGTTTGGATGCATCTGAGTTTATTTTTACCCTGTCTGATACTGCAGACTTTCCCAATTGTCAATCCCAGGCTGAGCTCACACTGCCAATTTAATCACTAGACCCACACAGTGGGTGTAGCAGGTACTGCTTCTCACCTGGCACACTCAGCCCGGCTCTGTGCAGCATTTGGACAAAAAAAAAACCAAACCCAGATGGTGTTTCAAGAGCTGGGGGAAGCCCACTGGTTCAGTACTGACACCTCGAGCAGCCGTCACCACTGGCCAGTGAGGTGCTGGGGGACTGGGAGTCCAGAGCAAGTGGCCTGTGCCTCAAACTGCAGCTGGTCAGGGTCTTGTGTGATTTCTGTGTGAGAAAATAAATCTTAGCATGTTATAACCAGGGGAAGAGGGTCAAGCAATGCAAGAGACCAGTTGTGATTAGCTTCTCATCTCTTGCTGTGGGGTGTTCTCCATCGCTGGGCTGGGCTCCCCCTCCACTGTGGACAAATAAAATCCAACAAAGCCCCATAAGGGTGAGGAAGTGCCCTGTCCCACTGGTCAGTGGGACACTGGAAGTGTCCTGTCTCCACTGGTGGAGAGCTGGAGAAAATGTCACCCAGGCTATTTCCAGCTTTGTAACTATGTTTTTTAGGAGGTGGGAAGGCAGACCAGCCAGAGGAATGTGGAGCAGCCAAAGGAGCCTGCTGGCCAGCTGCTTCCTCAGGGAAAAAGCAAAGCAAACAGGAGATGAAAAGCCTGTGATGCCATCTCCATCCTCAGAAGAGTGCCCTGCCTACCGCACTACCACATTTTCTGTGTGTGGGTGGGTGGGTGGAGAAAAGAACAAAGATCACTCAAAGTCTTCTGCTCAAGTTATTCCATGTTGCGTAAAAATATGGTAATGCTCATCTGAGGACAGGCTGGAGCCTAAACCCTCCCGGGTTTAGGAGACATTAGGCAATAGCACCTTCCTTTTCCTTCTTGGCCTAGCCATGGATGCCGAGCAAAATGGAAAGCTGAAGAAAGCATTGCCCTGCCCTAAGCTGTGGTTGGAGCTGAGCAAGAATCCTCCACAGAGAGCAGGACTCGAGCAGGAGCCTCCTGTGCCCCAGGCATCCAGCAGGTAAAACCACTTTGCTCCATCCCCTGTTTCTATGAGAGAGGAGGCACACGGTTTGGCCACCTCATCCCAGGGAGCAGGAGCCTCCCTGCAGCACCTGGAGCTGCTTGGGAAGCAGCCATTCTGTCCCCTTGCCTGGCTGGAGAAACAAGGGAGCATGCAGGGAGCTTGACCACTTCACTGAGGGCTGGGAGCCTCCCACGCCAGGGCCGAGAGCCCAGGGCCCGTGCTGAGTCCACAAGAGGGTGAGACACTGTGAATCATTTTCCAGTAGATAGCACGGAAGTGGGATAAGGAGCATTTATGGGTGCTCTGCTGCCAGTGAGTGTAACACGAGAGGCAAATGGTTTCCCAAGCAGCTTCATTTCTTGAGCAAGGGCCCTGGGCTGCCAGCAGGCAGCGTGCTGCCTGTGCCACGCATGTCTAGAGGCAAGGCTTGGCACCACACCGGCCAGGGCTGGGCAGCTGCTCCCTGAGGGAAGCAGAAACAGTCAGGAGGAAAAGATAATGACAAACAGAAATTTCCCTTTAAAACATTATAAAAGTGATGCATGTCTCGCAGCACCCCAGGGACAATGTGCCAGACTGTAGGAGCAGGGGTAGTGAAGGGGGACAGCACGACAAGGGGCTGCCTTGCAGCAGCAGGATGGCAGCGACCATCCCTGCTCCCCAATCTGTGGGGGAGAAAAGCTCAGCTGAAATGTCACAGGAAAACCCAGAGGTGGCCCAAAGGGCTCCTGGCCCCTCTCCTCCCCCAGCCCACACCCCCAGCACTGCTGGGACCAACAGGAGTCCCTGCTCCAGGCCTGGTGAGGAACACTGCCATCACCGTGGGGTGTGATGAGAACAGGAGCCACACGGCTCCTTTCCAAAAACTACAGGACACAGGTGGCTAATTGCAGTTTCCCTGGATAAAGCACAGCACTGACCCATAACCTCCCTCTCCTCCCCTGGGTTTATGGCCAAGCACCCTGGTCCCATGGCAGCCTGCCAGCACCTGGCACCATTTCGGATGCCCAGGGTACAAGCACGTGGCTGCTGCATACAATCCAGGATGGGACCCCAGGACAAAATGGTGAGTACTGCCAAAAATTAAACCAAAGCCTTTAAGGTGAGGGAGCAGGAGGTTTAATTTCTCTCTTGATCAGAGGCTTTTAGCAAGTCCCACCTGGGGACTTACTCAAAACCTTGGTCACAGCATCCAGCCCTTGCCAGGACACATTCTTTCTCTGGAATATTTGCAATTGCTTTGTACAAGCTGATACAAAAGCACGGTCACGTGGCAGCAACAGGAGGGAACACAGCAAAGGTGGTGGAAAAGAAAACCAATTAAAAAGAAGTATTTTCTAGTTGGATGCAGGCATTGAAGACCGCCTTGCTGCTGCTTTGAGCACAATTGTTTAGCCAGCTACAGGTGCTGCCTTAGACTGCGAGGACTCAGGGGCTGAAAGCAGACAGATGTAATAGCTCTGATGGGCTAAGAACATAGGAGAAACAAGATGCATAGAGAGAGAAATGTTTTTATTAGTCTAGCTGATATAGCTAGAAAAAAATAGACAAGTTTTCAGGCAACTCCTTCCATTAGGTAATTGCTGTGAGCGCAGTAACGACGCTGTGTTGAGGAGAGGCACCACTAAATGAACACTCTCTGATTACAAGAAGCAAAACCAGCTATTTGCCAAGCGTCTGTGAACAGTGACATGAAGCACAGCATGGGGGATCTAAAGAATATACAGAACCAACCGGTCGTCTCTTGCACCCTTTTCTCTTCCCTGCTCTCACAAGCTTCATACAGAAAACTCCTGTGCTGATTAACTCAAATACAGGAACACCCAGCACAGAACAAAACTCTTACATATGATCTCCTCTCCCCCACCCAGTTAACTTTGAAACACACAGAAAGCTGTATTAAAAGAAAAAAAAAAAATCTTATCTGAGATGTTCAATCAGCCTTTTCTCACAAAAATTAAATTAGCTTACCCCAGCTGGAATCATCTCTTCAGCTAAGTGACAGCCTGCAATCACAGCCTTAGAAATACCACAGCCTTTACAAAAGAAAGCTTCAGTTATCTACGCAAACCTATATAAAGCTGCACGCCATGGAGCTCTGCATCAACCTCTCATCACGCTCCCTCCATCAGAGCTGAGTTTTAGCAGTGCATAGAGCAGGTGCATCTGCATGAGCTGCAAAGGCTGTTCTTTCCAAGGGTCTGATGCTCCCAGTTAGCAATACTTGTATAAAATGCTGCTCTTGTATGTTATTAACATGATGCTTCCATATAGCAAGCACACATGTACAGCCATTCTGGAGTACAGACCTACTTGATGCAATCTTGAGCTCACACCCAGAGGAACTACCTGAGCTTGCAAGCCAGGCTCAGTCTGGAAAAAAAACTATTTAGCATGTTTTAATTGACTATACTGCTCATTTTTGGGTTCATGGGGCAATGGGTGCATGGGCCAAGAGTCAACTGACTAAAGCTAATTAGCTGGTATTTTCCTGTAAGTGGCAGCTTCCAGTCCCTAGCTCTGCCCTGGCTGAGCTGAAATCAGGATGAGCTGAGTTAATCTAGGTTTCACCTCACCCCTTACCCTCAAAAGGGCCATTGGTTGTTTATAGACCAGCTCTCTGCACCATCCTAGATTGAAGACAACTTCTCCCCACAAACCAGCCCAAGGTCAGTAATACCATGGGCTTGAGCCTGAGCACAGAGCCTTGCCCTGCAGCCCCAGAGAGCCCAGCTGAGAGGAGCAGGCCGCAGTAGGCAGCCCGGTCTCCCCTCCCTTACAGGAGCCAGCCTGGCTTGCAGTACTCAGGATAATGACAGTTTACAGTTGGCATGAGCAGATGCACAAGTCAAAGCCTTGGAGGTAGGGCATGTTTGCAGTGACTCATGTTTTAACACTAGTTCTCAAATTTACAGCAACTACAATCAAGTTAAAGGTTCAACTTTTGAAACTGCTTTAACAACATTTCAACTCAGCTGGTCTGCAGCAGCACACCCAGGAAGATGTGCTTGCACACAAAACCAGACCATCTAGCATAACTATGAAAACCAAGTCACTTAAATCTCAAAGACATTCAGTTAATGTATCTAAGACATCTCAGGCCAAACAATAGTTTATTTCATTTTCAGCAACATCTCAACCATCAAAAAAATAAACTCTAACACAGATGGATGGAAGACTTCTCTACAGTGTAACTAAGTGGGCTCTGACCCCAAGGGTTTGAATTGGAGTGACATTTTATTATTCATCCAATAAGTTAGGAAGCATGAGAATAAAGTGCTTTATTTCTGAGCTGGCATGAGGTCATCAATGGACTGGCCTTTTTCAAGGCGTTTCTCCATTTCAATGAGAAGCTTCACACCATCCACCACCATCTGCACCAGCTCCACCTCAGAGAAGCCAAGACGATCAGCATTGGAGACATCAAACACTCCTCCAACAGCAGCTGTGTCCACACCACCTGCAGCAAGAGATTCAGTTACAACATTGACCTCAGCTCAAGCAGGTGAGTCCGCCTTTCTTCCCTCACTAGCTTGAGGCAGGGACACAGCAGGACCATTCTCTACAGGCTGCCACTGGTGCCTCCCGCCTACATGCAGGAAGATAAAGCCATGTGCGATTACCAACACGAACCACAGAACATGCCACTGGGCCAGCTCTTTATTCTTCTGACCCATGAGCAATCTAACCCGAGGTCACAAGTACCTGCTGGAGCCATCTCCTAGCCATAGGTTAAACCAGGATTCCCATCCTTGCTTAGAACAGGAACAGCTGCCACCAGGTCCACCTTATCTGGTGCTCAGAATGACACACAGGACATTGACTAGATAGCCAGACAGTACAAGTAAAGCACTGGCATCCTCAACTCCTCCAATATACAATTTGAAAACTTTGTTCTCTCCACATCCTTTTCAAAGGTACCTTTTGGATGGTGTGACAGGAGCTGACTGTGAACGAAGAGATGGCTCTGGCCATAACCAGGCTTTTGCTGATGTCTTAGGGCAGACTGACTCAGCCATCAGTGTTACCAACTCTCACCTGTGCCTCGTTTCTGCAGCCTAAGCCTCTTCAGGACTTCTCCAAATTTCTCATGTTTCCCAAGGTGTGGGATCTTGATGTGCACACCAGCACGGAGCCCTGTTCCAAGGTTGGATGGGCAGGTCAGGATGTAGCCCAAGTGTGGATTCCACATGAACTCATAGTTTTTGGCCTTGAAGAGACTTTCTATCTATAAATAGAAAGAACAGATGTTTAGAGACTGCTCTCTGCCTTAAGACTGTAGGACATCCATTAGTGCTAACTTGCAGCTTCAGTTACCCAGCAACAGCCACAACACTATTCCAGCCACACAAGCCCCCTCCCTATGGAAAAAAACAGACACCAACAAGTGGCTTTTAAGGCCTTCATCTTGCTCCTAGCCATGAGACAGGCTAAGCTTAAAACCTATCTTCTTATGTCACTATCTGTTGGGAAGCTGGATTTAACACACATCAAGCTGGCACATCATCTTAGGATCGGGAAAAGGTCTGGTAAAGCTCAAGCTCATATCAAGACTAGAAGTAGCAAACAGCATCCAGCCAAAAAACTGGAGTCCAGCTCTGCCCATCCACATTCACGCAATTTCTCCTCCCTCCCAAGGTGTCTCAAGGCTTTAGAGAACTATGTAGAATGTCTTTAAAATACAGTTGAGACATTTGGATAGGATGCCACCACATCAAGCAAATATATTCCAGATTTCACAGCCACAAGGCTTTTTGCCAGAACAGGTGTTCTGGAGCCCTCATAGCTCTGGATCTCATCAGGGTGCTCCCAGAGATCCAGGCTATGAAACACCACCATGCAGGACTCCAGAGGGGGCTTGAAAACTGTGTTCTCAGATCTAACCAGAGAACCATGTGCCATCTGAACATACAGCTCAGACAATAGTGATTTACCTTTGTTAGCCCAGTACAGAAGCGGTTAAACACTTCCTTCATGTTGCCACCTTTCTGCATGGAAATAACTCTAAGGTGATCCTCTTCATTGATCCAAACAAGGAAGGTCTTGTTATCATTGTGCCTAGGAGACAAAGCAATCAATCTGCTGTCTTTCCCACCTCACATTTTGAAGATGGCACCAAATTGCTCATCACTGTAGCTTTTAGTTCAAGAGGCTCACTCAGCTGCTTCAACAAGATTGATCTTCCTTCTTTTGCCCACACAGGACCCGAGTTAAGCTGGTAGTTGTTACCCCGCTCTTTTCAAGAGGTAATTTGAATTGGCCTTTACAGAGTGAGTAATAACGTGGCATTACCTAGTCTTACAGTATCAAAACCTAAAACCCCCTCATCTCCCCAGCTCCTTTGTGGCCCCAGTTTACAAATTAAGGTATTTCTGCTCAGCAGTTTGCAGAAAGGCAATCAGTAGACTTTGAGGGAGTCCTGTACAATAACGTTCATAATGACACCAGGTATAACAAGCCTTTTCAGCAGAATTTCATCAGATTCTGTCAAACTGCACTTTGTACCTTACTTTCACCATTAATTTTAGATCAGGGCTCTTCAGAGATGCTATATAAAAAATCCTCTGAACAATGGGCTCCTCTTGTCCCAGCTTGCAGCTGACAGCAAGTACTATCATCAGTGTTTATCATGCTGGTAATTTCTGAACTTTATTAGGATCAGAAATTAGCTAGTACCCGAGGAAAGTTATTTATGCAGACAACACTAAGACATTACACTTCAAGCCCGTAGATTAGTCATGCTCAGATGACAGTGCTATCTGGTGCTGGCAATCTGCAGGTAGATGATGCAATCTTAAAGGTGACCTACAGAAACAAAGCATGCTTCCTCTGGGTTGTACTGAAACAGCTGCAGTAATAAGACTGGAGCATTCCTGTTGATAAAAACCTAGCCCTTAGCTTACAAGGGAGCAAGTTAATTATGCTGCAGAAGCTCCTGAGATGCAGAGTTTTATGTAGGTGACCTACAACTAAAACAAGCAGAATCCTATTCCACACCTCTCCATCAGTCAACTCCTGTCACTGAGTCTCTGGGGACAGGGGGGAAATCTCATCACTAGTACAGGTAAAGCCATACTAGTCCAACACCAAGGAGTTTCTGCAAGCAGAAGTGAAGAGACTACAAGGGAGTAACTATGCAGCCTGGATCAAATCTGAGCAAAGATAATGCTATTGTTTGTACCACAAGTTACTCTCAACTCTTATGGGAAGAGTCGACTGTAGTGGCACATCTGCTCCTTAACAGGTGATCTACTTCCATAAACTGATTCAGTTTTTGCCTGGTACTTCACTAACCTGTGCTGGATGGGGAGGCTCTGGTTCTGGGCTAGCCAAGCCAGCTTGTTCTTACCAGCATAAGAACACTTGTCCAAATTCTGCTGGTTAAGCGGCAACTTCCCCCATGAAAGCTTCTCATCAGATTCAGCAATACAAGGTGAAAAGCTGCTATTTTGCCCAACAGTGGAAGTCACCACCAAAACTGCTAGACTTTTTTGACTTCTATGACTGCTTCCTCACAGACATACTCACCAGATACCCCTGGCATCAGGCCAGTCTCGTGCCATCCCAGATGCCAAGAGCAGAGGAGAAACTGGCTTGTCAAACAAGAAGTGGTCATCAATCAGCTGCTGCTGCTCTGCATCAGTCATGTTCCTCAGAGCATAGTACTTCCCCTTGAGATCACCATCCAGACTACCCAGAGCTGAAAGAGAGAGGCTCTTTCAGAATGGGACTAAGGGTGCTAGACTTTCCCAGCACTTTGGAGACTACACACAAGGCAATGTCTGATCTGCTGGGTCTGGTTCCTCCCTTGCTTTCATCTGCAATGGCAATGCCCTTGTGGCATTACAGAACTTGAGGCAGTATCAGATCATTTGTCTGCACCTTCCAGGCTTATACAAGTAGCCTTTGTTCCCTTACATGCAGTATAGAATCATTACTGCTGCTGAACTGTACAAATGGAGACTGCTTTTCTTCCAAGGAGAACCAAAGTTATGAATGTACCAAGCAGTATTATTCCAGCCAAGGACTGTTACCCTGCCCTTGAGAGGTTTTGAAACAACTACACTCTCAGTCTCCAGAGCTGTACCTTGAGCACTGGGAAGCAATAGAAAAAAAAAACCAGCTGAGGAGTGTCACTGAAAACCAGGGCTTATTCTAGTCAGCTGCAGAACTGGAGCAAGACTACATCTCTAAGCAAGCTGAGCATTAATGAAAGTCAATTAAAAGCAGCCACAAAATACTGCACCCCATGACTCAAGCCCTGTAGTTGCTACATACCTGTTACATTTCAGGTTTGAGCCTTGATGAACCAACCTCTTTCCCCACACACACACAGAAGCTTTTGACATCAGCAGACGTCAACTTAATGCAGTCCCAACTTCCCCCTGCCATGTGCTCTTGCTCTCAGCTACAAGCTGCAATGCTGAGGCAGCTCTAATGTAACAAGCCTTTTCCAGCGAAAGCTCCATGTTCAGACTAAGTCTCCAGGGAGCTGGCTTTTGCCAAGTGCCTCCATTTTCAAACTGCCAAGGACACCTCTTGCACAAAGGACAGAAGCATTTCCCTAATGCACCCAGTTCTCACTTCACCTTCAACAGAGAGCTTCTCGATAGCCCGCCTCTCTCCTCGAGTGCAGTGAGGGGGAAGACAGAATCCACGGATGCTTCTGCCAGTTCTGACACGGGAACTTAGCACGTAATTGGGGTCCAGGTCATCACCTCCCTACAAGATTAGGAAACAAGTGAGTACAACCCTGTTACCAAGATACCTCCCCCAAACACACATAGCCTCCATGCATTTAAGAATGCACTTTCCACCTGAGGTATTGACTACTTGGCCTGTAAACCAGTGCCTCACTTCAGGACTATTTTCTTCAGCATTACATCAAGTATCTGTGTAACACAATTCTTGCTTTGAGGCCAAGGCTACAGCTACTAAGTAGTCCTAGAAGACAAGGATATCACCAGAACACCAGTTTTATGTCCATTTCAGATTGTGGTCTGGGCTTCTGTTACCCCTCCAGATCTGCAATCTAGAGAGATCAACATGAGGCAAAACCTTCTTTAAGTAAGGGCTTACTTTTGCACATGAGAATTATTCATTACTGTTCTCCCAAGTCTCTTACTTCCAGTATGATCTATGGATAGCAAATCGACATGGAGTTAGGAACTCCCAAAGTTCACAGTAACATTTAAAATCCATAAAATAATTAGGAATCCTTACTCTTAGCTGTAAAAACATCTACTCAATAGTATTACACCATCAGCTGATAATTAAGATCCAAAAAGTGTTTAAATTTTATGGTAGTCCTTGACTCCCAGGATAGTATTGTTTAGCTTGATTATTATAGCCCACAGCTCATAGAAATACACACTGAAGGTGTTTGGCACAACCCACACTGCAGCAGCACCTGAGAAAAGCTCCTGCTGCACACCAGCTGCCTGGCTGTACCCAGCCACTGACATCCCACAGCAGCAAGCTCTTCAAGCTGATTGCACTAGACTCACAGCCCAAGTGTCCATGCTCAGTGGAAGCGAGGGAATAGTGCCTGAGCAACCAGTTTAGGCAGCTGCCAACAACTTCACAGTCTTCAGTCCAATAATCTGTAATTGATCAAAAGTTTATACCTGCAGGTTATCAGCATTCAGGTCGGTCTTGTGCTGATCACTTGGTTTGTAGCCACCATGCCTGTCTTCAATAACTGGATCAAAGAGCTCCTTGAACACTTCATAGGATTCTTCATCACCAGCCACACATCCTACTGTCATGATGAAGGGATGGCCTGGAGTGGTAATAAAGCCAGAAGAGCTAAGTTTGGGTGACATTTGGCTGTACTGCAGTGCAGCACTAACCAGGCAAGTTCTTTAGTGGAAAGACTAGTCACTTAGAAATTCATTCTTACATAGAAACATTTGGAGAGACCCTACATCTTACATTTCATCCAGTTAGTCAAATGCAGTGCTATGGAAACCCATAGCTGTTGTCTTTAAACCATGCTCATTTGCCAAGCTTGGTTTAGGACAAATTTGCACAGCACATCTAATTTCACTAGCTAATTTAGATCACTGCATAGAACTTCATGTCTAAACAATCATGCTTTGCTGCAAGCAAGCATGCTTTGCCTTTTGCTCCTTCCGCAAAAGAGCTACGTTTCTGTAGTCTGCTCATAAATACCACCTCCACAAGACTGGTTTTAAGTCACCATATTTAAAAGCACCAGTTACTTCAGCTGGTTCACACAGAATATTCTCAATGCATTTTACCAGGATTATCAACCCCAGTCTGAATGACATCATCCAGGGTGAAGCCACTGGGCGTGACTCTGTCTCTCAGTTTCTTGTATAAATCCAGGGTTAGAACTTTGGCCATGTGGTTGTTGTGGGTGCTCAGGTCCGGGTACTCCTCATCAGGAGGCAGTCTCTGATTATTTAGTTGGGCCATTTTGATATTGCTAGAGTAAAAATAAATACTGTAATGTTAACATGTAAACCCATCTGCTCCCCCTTGTTCATAGAAGTGCTAGAGAACACCACATAACCAGTCTGGAATAGGAATAGACCAGGACAGCCAGGTGAACTGACTTTTTTTCCCCCCTCCCCAGCTGAGTTATAATTAGAATGCATTTGGTTTGACATTTTTTTTCTCTTCAGATTGAAAGTATTTAGCAGAGCAGTTACATAATTGAAGTGTCTGGGAACTGATATGTCAGATCACAGCATGGAAAATAGCTTGATGGAAACATGGCTTCCTAACAGAGCCATGCCTTTAGAGAAGTCTCTCAATGTTTTAGAAGATTTGTCCCTCAGTAGCTTGAGAACTTTGGGTACCATTGTCAAGAAGCACTTCCAGTCAGGAGGGAGAACAGATCATTACGCAGACCTAACGACCCCATTACCTGGGTTGTCAACCCCAGTCTGGATGACATCATCCAGGGTAAATCCACTGGGAGTCTGTTTATCCCTCAATTTCTTGTACAGGTCCAGGGTCAGCACTTTAGCCATGTGATTGTTGTGAGATTTCAGGTCAGGGTACTCCTCCTCAGGACTGTGCTTCATCTTCAAGAGGTTGTGGCTGTTTGAGAAGGGCATGGCTGACCCTACCGCAGTCACTAGGGGAGAAAGATGGGAAGCCTATCACTAGGGGCTTGGCAGCCTCCGGACCGCCCGGGGGAACGCCAGGCGGCCAGAAGGTCACCTTGGCTCACGTTCTGCCCGTGCCTTTCACACCTTTGCTGCTCCACCACCTTCCACAAGCGCCAAGGAGGAGGAAAGAAATAAAGTTCTTCACCTCCATCACTTTAGCCCCGTCCCCACCATCCCCGGTCGCAGGGGCAAAGGTCCTCCCACCTTCCGGGGCACCGCCCGGATG